>JAHIAM010018992.1:0-20098 GCA_021605205.1 Aegilops longissima
TGGGCCCGGGTCGCCCTTCGGCGCTCCGCCCGATCGCCCGCGCCTGTAGCGGGACCGTTCACGCCCTCTCCTTCCTCCAGCCTTCGTCGCGCCTCCTCCGGGCCCCTAAATAGCATACGCGCCTTGCGCCGCAAGATGCGTCACTTCAAGTATCTCCCTCTCCCCTCGCTCACTCATAGCGGTCGCTCCAGCGTCATGGCCCGGCGCCTTCCCCTGATACTTCGGCAGCGCCCGGCTCGCCATAGCGCGCGACCTCCGTGACCCACCGGCCTGCGTCCCTCTGCGGCGGCAAATTCAGTCCCTCCTCTTGTCCACAGTCGCCGCGCCTTGGCCCAGCTCTCCCCTCATGCTGGGCGAGCAGGCCAGCTTACCAGCCAAGCCATATACGGGCGCTATTGTTGCTCGCGTCGCGCCTCTCACAGCGGTCGCTCGTGCGTCTTGCCGTGATCCCATGACTACCTGTGGCCACCACAACCTCGTTAATAGCTCCCTCACTGTGATGGCAGCGCCCGCTTGACGCCGTCGCCCCATCCCGGTTGGACTCGGTAGCGATGCCCTCACCCGTCACCACGGCACTAGCTTCTTAGGGCCACTAACTGAGGGGCCCCAGCCCCATAACGTTTTTTGAAAAAAAATTAAAAAATATATTAAATAAATAAATAAATAATAATTAAAATAATTAAAATATTAATTAATTAATTAAGTTAATTAATCTGATTAGATTAACCTAATCACTAATTAAATTACTAATACGTAATTAAACTAAGCGAGAGAATGGCGAATTGGGTCCCCCACTGGACCCACGTCGGCTTGACCAGTCGATAATCAACGTTGACTCTTGACATCACCACGATGTCATCTTGGCGTCATCCTTTACTATGCGGATAATGTTGGATTAAATAATTAATTAAATTCGAGAAATTAATAAAATCTTTGAAAATCATATCTTTTAATCCGTAACTTTCGGTTAAAATATTTTCAACATGAAATTTGCTTTCGAAACGGCGAGGCCCGAGTCCGGATCGCGATGCGTTAAATCCGCCACCCCTAACCTATGAACTCACAACCTTCCCCTCCGGCTCCTACTTTAGAAACACGAAACATAGGGATACTTTCCGGATGTTTCCCCCATGTCGGTATCACCTCATACCCACGTTAGACACGCCTAGCATCGTTACTTGTCATGTCGTGCATCGATATGCATATGTTTGCATGGTATTCATTGTTTCTTCCCCTCTTCTCTCGGTAGACCTACGAGACCGGCCTGCTGCTGCCGCGATTCGACTACTGGAGTTGTGACCCTCTCTCTCGCCCAGAGCAACCGAACCAGCCCCCCCTTGATCACGGATATAGCCTATTCTACTCCAATCTGCTTGCATTAGAGTAGTGTAGCGTATTCTTGCTAGTTATACCTATCTGATGCAAAGCTTGTCCTTGTTACTCTTGTTGTTACCTTTACTGCAATCCTATGTACTTAGTATAGGATGCTAGTATTTTCATCATCGTGGCCCTACATTCTTGTCATGCTTGTTGCTATACTATCGGGCGTGATCACTCGGGAGGTGATCACGGGTATATACTATATACTTATACATGATACATGTGGAGACTAAAAGTCGAATTAATTGGTGGAGCACCATGAGTAGATCTTTGTGGCGGAGCGTCGGAGCGAGTTGAGACCGCCTAGGAGAGGTGGGCTGCACCTGAAGGATTCGCGGATACTTAACTGCAGCAGCTTGAGATCTTGGTATTTGATCAGAGTTAGCTCACGGGCCTATCGCACTAACCAACTCGTGGGAAAGATATGGGCACTCGGCGTCGTGGTATCGGTAGAAACGCCGTGGCGTCGGCGGCCAGGCGGCCTGGCGGTTGGTGGAATGCCACTAGGCTAGGGTGCACTTCCGGCGCTGCATAACGTGCAGGTGTGCTTTCGAGGCGATGGGCAGAACCCTGCGGCTTAGGTTTAGAAGGGCGTCTTTGGACCTCTGTTGAGCCTAGGTGGGGCTGCGGCGTGTTGATCTTCCCGGCGGGCATGACCTAGGAAAGTGTGTCGGCCAAATGGGATCAAGCGTGTTGGGTAAGTTGGTGCACCTATGAAGTTAATCTATTGAATGGCCGTGATCTTGATGGAGGACGACTTGGGTTGTACCTTGACCTTATGACAACTAGAGCCGGATGCTTAATAAAACACACCCTTCCAAGTGCGGATACAACGGGTGGTGCGCTCTCTCTCTGGGATCACGAGGAGGATCGCGGGTAGGATTATTGCTATGTGATGTTACTTGGAGGACTTCAGCCTACCCTCTTCTACATCTTTGCAAGGCGAAGGTGACGGAGCGTGGTCTTGATAAGACTAGCTATCCCCTCTTATACGGCATTCTGCGATTCGGTCCACTGATATGGCCCTTTACACATATATCCATGCATATGTAGTGTAGCTCCTTGCTTGCGAAGTACTTTGGATGAGTACTCACGGTTGCCTTGTTCCCCCTTACCCCCCCTATCTCTACTCGATTGCTGCAACGGACGATGGGCCGGGCCGGGCATGCCCGTCGATGGCGACTACTACCGGAGGTGCCTACTACTACGTCAGCCCGGCCAGCGGCGACCAGAGGTAGTTAGGAGGATCCCGGGCGGGAGGCCTGCGCCTCTTCGATCATGTCCCGGTTTGTGCTGCAGGCATCTTATGGCAACTTGTTTAACTTATACGTACTCGAGATATTGTTGCTTCCGCGACTTCGTCTATGATCGAGCACTTGTATTCGAGCCCTCGAGGCCTGGCTTGTATTATGATGCTTGTATGACTTATTTATGTTTTAGAGGTTGTGTTGTGATATCTTCCGTGAGTCCCCGATCTTGATCGTATACGTTTGCGTGTGATGAGTGTCTGCGATTGAATCCAGGCGTCTACAAGATGATATCGAGCCATTTGCTGTAGAATCCCCTTCCACACTCCTTGGCGTCGAGTCTGAACATTGCAAAAACTTTTACTAACGGCTGTGTGCCCTTGCACGGGCACAGTAAGCATGTCGGGTGGTACTAGGATCTTTTACTCCTCGACCTTTACTACGGGACTCGAACTCTCTTCTACTGGGTTAAGCAATTTACTAACTAACACTAGGATCCGTGACACATTCATCCCAAAGTTGGATAAAGCCATAGTTATTCCTTGGAATTGTATTTTGATCAATTTCCACCTTGTCATTTGACTCCTTTGAAGCGTCTTTGTTTGGATGGAACCCACGAGGCAGATCGTGCGCCACCTGACGGCCATTGGTGCCTCGGGATCACTGCGGTGCTAGCGAGAGATGATGACCTATCTGGGTTATATCGCTGGCACCCCAGTACCGTCTTTGAAGAGTACGGGACTTTAACGAGGAAGCGATCACGAGCCGCCGTCCACCTCTACTCTCGGAGTATGACTCCCTCTTTGTCTTTACTGCAGCATGGTGTTAGGGTGACTATCGATATGGCAGTCCACGATCTGCTTATGCTGCTCTAACACGTCTTCGTGGAAGTATCGGGAGTTGGACACCCCCCTTGAGCACATTGCTATACGCCTCGATGTTGGTGAGGAGGGATACTACTTCTTGCCTACTCCTTTGTCACCGAAGAGCCCTTCTACCATCAAAACTTTGTTACGCATCTTGATAGGCTGGATCGAGACTAACCGAGCTCTTCCCGCCCCGAGTTGTACACCACCCGTCGGCACCTTTCACCGTGCTCGGCGGCCATTGCACCTTTGTCCGATCCGAGAGCTGCGGCGTTCTGCGATCTACCGGCCGGGACCGTGATGCCCCGGGGTGTCGGTTGGCGAGAGGTGGAGGCTACTCTCCGCGCAGTCCTCTTACCGCCACTTGGGCGTCGGGTTACGCACCGAGTATCCGCGGCCCCGAGTCCAGCGATGGGAAGACTATCCGCTACCACACTACCGACTTCAGGGCTCTGACTACCTCCATGATGCCGCGTGGGGCTGATGTAGGCTTGCTTGTTAGTGTTAGATGCGTCGCCTTGACACTGCATGCACGCCTATGATGTCTTAATCTATGTCTTGAACTCACGTATGCGAACTCTATGCATGTATCCCTTTTGTAAGATATGCACGACTACTATGTAGTTCTATCGTCTTTGCTTTCATTGCATGTTTCATCATGAATGATTCTTGTCCTTTGCATAATTTCTCATATCTTTGAACTACCCTAATATATATATTAGCGGGATGGTTAGACCAGGCTGGTGGGTAGTGCGTGGTGGCAACTTCCACCACCGCTTTGAGTACATGGCTGGTATGATCCAACGACTTGAGATGAATCGCCAGTTCATGGAGAACATGATGGCTCAGTTCCTCGCCCCAATATGGACCAGCAGCCAAACCACGGTGACTCTGCGAGTTTCATCACGCCTCAACCCAAGTGTGTAGCAGCTCAACCCAGCCCACGGATGCGATGGTGGCTCCGTGACATCACCTATGAGATGGAGTCTGGCTGATGTAGCCCTGCGGCTATGTCACCTTTGCTTCCTTCTTCTGAAGGGACCCTTGACTCAATGGTGGGAATGACCACCCAGCGTACTCGACCCGGTGGAACAATCATCACACTGCCGGACTTCCAAGCTGCTTTAGTGCCGCTTCATCCCTCAAGGAGTCATGGGCAGGAAGAAGCGTGAGTTCCATAACCTCACCCAAGGCAACAAAGGCTGTTGAAGCTTATCGTGAGAGTTTGGACTTGTCTGCTTCTATCTTTGAAGATGCCTTGCAGCGATGCCTTGAAGAAGAAGTTCGTGGACCTTCAAAGGTGACATCAAGCTTGCACTTCTGAGTGCCGCGACTTTCTTGATTTCGCCACCTTGGTGAACAAAGCTATCAATGTCGAAACTGATGCTGAGATACCGGAGCTCTAGCAGTATAACCATGACCGCGGGCTCATCTTGGGCCCGTCACTCATGAAAGCGTAAGATATGGATTCCCCAGCGAATGTACCCGACCCAGAATGCACACCTTTGCAAGCGAGCTATCTTTGCCTCGATACCTGCCTACTCCAACTAGGCAAGCCAGCTTCGACTCCACCACCCCAAGCTCTTGTTCCTCCCAATAATGGTTTGTGCTTGGTGTGGACAACGAGGCACAGATGCTAAAGAATGCAACGAGAACCTTGAATCGGTGGCCCTTCGGTGACGGCGTGGAAGCAACCAGCACTTAACAACAATGCCAAGCCTTATGTAATTGAGTTCATGCCAACCACATTGACACGAGCGAAGCTCAAGACCAACACCACTCTTTGTGATGGAGTGCGCTCCTCGTAAATCCGATACCGGCATGCGTTTTATTTGATCTGGTGCATCGCATTCATTCATGTCGAAGATTTTGCATGCTTGCACGACATTAAATGTGAAGACATAGATGCTTCACTATTAGTACACCCTACTGCGAACCAATGTCGAACCTCCATGATTTTAGCAGCGTCCCGGTTGAAATGTCGAAGGCTGAAATTCCTTGTCTCACCCATCGTCTTTGAAGTCTTGTAGCATTGACCTCATGCAGGAATGAATTGGTTAAAAAGCGCATCCTTCTATAGTTTGCGCCACTAAGACCCGTCCATCTGCTACACCCTTAGATGAAATAGTCACTTACCAAGCTCATCACGGTGCATAATGCAAGGAAGAGGCTCTATGCATTGAATGCATTGAGCAGCTACACCACTCGAGGGTATTGAAAACATTCACTGGATGCGTGAATTCCTCGGCGTCTTTCTCGAAGAACTCCGGGGATTCCCCACCTTGAAGTGTCGAATTCATCGCCGACTTGAAACCAGGCACCACTCCTATAGCCAAGCGACCCTACAAGATCTGCGCGCATGAACTCCTTGAGCTCAAGGAGAAATCGACAAGTCTCTTCCACGATGGTTTTCATTCGCCCAAGTTGCTCTCCCGGGGAGCACCTTCTCTCTTTGTCAAGAAGAAGGATGGGACAAACCGATTGGTCAAGACTTCGTCCTACAAATCAAGCTACCATTCGAATAGTATCCTCTTCCTCGGATCAATGATGCATATGATCAAGCCCATTTGGTTCATCAGTGTTCTCTAAGCTTCGACTTGAGGTTGGGTTACCACGAGATCCGTGTTCGTGAGGAGGATATCCCAAAGACCGCCTTTGTGACTCGTTATGGTTCATCACAGTACACACCGTCATGTCTTCGACAACCAGCGCTCCGACCACCTTCTCTCGCTTTGATGAACTATATATTCATGGATTACCTCGACAAGTTGGTCATGGTTTATCTGGATGATATCGATATTTTCCAAGAATGAAGAAGAACATCTTGAACATCTTAGGTCTTGTCTTTGGAAAAGCTCTGAGGCATCAACTTTATGCCAAGTTCTCCAAATGTGAATTACGGCTTCAAAGTAACCTATCTTGGGCATGTCATCTCTAAGGATGGTATTGCCGTCAACCACGAAAACGAGTTCAAGCTATTCTCGATTGGACTCCTCCGAAGAGCGTTAAGCAAGTCGAAGTTTTCTCGGTCTCGCACTATTGCTTCCGTCGATTCGTCGAGAACTTCTCCAAGATTGCATAAACCTCATTAACTTTTGTTGCATAAGAGCGTCAAATTCAATGGAGACGAGATAAATGTCGAGAAAGTTTCCAGGCACTCAAAGACAAGTTGACTTACGCGATACTAGCTCCTCCGATACTAAGGACTTACGTCATTTCTTGCGATGCTTCCGTCGAGGATTAAGGTGTGTCCTAATGCAAGAAGCAAAGTGAATTGCTATGCCTCTCGGCAATTGCGCCCTCATGAAGAAAACTACCCGGTTCAGCGACTTGAACTTCTTTAACATCATTCATGCTAACTTTGAAGCGTTGCGACAATACCTTCTCGGTAATCGTTACTTGCGAGATCTTCCTTGACCACCAAAGTCTGAAATGTCATTTTATCGGCCGAACTGAACCTCCGTCGGCGAGAGATGGATGGAGGCTATTACAGAACTTTGACTTGGATATTTCCTATACGACGAGTTGAGGCTAATGTAATGGGCGATGCCTTGAGCCGCCGAATCTTCTTGCAACCACCTCCGAGTTCTGAAAGTTCAGCCCTCACTTTCGTTGAAGAAATTGACTGAACCTCCATTATTGTTCCTCCGATTTACTTTGGCTCCCCCTCCTCGGAGCTTCATAGATGAACCTCCATGTTGTTTCAGGGCTTCTCTCAATACCACAGTTTGAGAAAGCAGATCTTGTGGACACCATCAAATGGATCTGAAATGTGGCGATGAAGTCGAGAGGATTAAACTTTATCTCATGAAGGAAAGCCCTCATTCTTCTTCATTTACATGGATGACGGGCACCTTATTCTTCAAAAGGTAAGCTAAGTAGTGTAGAGTAAGAGGAAACACTGAATCGACTCCAAAGGTTATGAAAGAAGCTCATGATACGCCTTTGTCTATTCATCCATTAGCACCAAGATGTACCAAGACATTAAATCGGAGATTACGGTGGTCTAATATGAAGCGAAGACATTGCTCGTTATGTTGGTGAATGTGGCGTTTCTTTGGCCATTATCAAAGCGAGAACATCAAAGGCTTTCTCTTGGAACTACGCAACCTATCTCTATTCACGAATGGAAATGGGACCATGTTGAAATGGACTTAAATCCTTTAGGTTTCCCAAATCGCGAGAAAGATAATGATGCTATTCTTGTCGTCATTAATGGCTTTCTAAAGTTGCACATTTTACGGCGGTCAAGAAGCTTGATCCTTTACTGATCGACTTACAACGCTCTACATGTCGAAGGTGTTTCACTTCACGGTATTCCACTACAGTTGTCGGTTAGGACCGTGGCAGCTTATTCACTTCAAGATTACGGGCAGAGTTTTCAAGAAGCTATGGGGACTCACTTATCTTTTCGATCTTTGCGTTTCATCACACATGATCCTGAAAGACGAAGATGAGCGTGTCACCAAGTTCTCGAACGTATGCTTGAGCTTGTGTTATTTCCTTGACAGAAATGGGAGAATCTCTCTCACGTTATCTTGAGTTCTCTTATAATAATAGCTATCAAGCTAGTACGAAGAATGGCCCCCTTGAAGTGTTATATAGGCCGAAAGTCTTGAACCCCTACGAACTGAGTGAAGCGGGGAAACGTCCACTCTTCCGGTCAGGATATTATCCAACATGCTTAGAAGAACAAGTCCGCATTATTAGCGAGAATCTCAAGAAGCTGCTCGATCACGTCGAAAAGAGTAATTATGACCGTCATCATAAAGACATGGTCTATCAACTTTGTGCGAAAAGGCCTATCTTCGCGTTACACCAATGAAGGTGCTCACGCTTGGGATCAAGGTCATAGCTAGCTCCCTGCGCTATATTGGCCCATTCACTAATACGGAAAGGCGTGGAAAAGTGGCATATCAAGCTGGAGCTTATTCGAACCTTTCTCCGGGTTCATGATGTGTTCCACGTGTCACGGCTCACATCGCACACTTCAAGGACCCAATCCGAAGCGATGGACCATGAAGGTCTTGAATTTAATAGGACCTCTCCTATAAAGAGCATCAGATCCGCATTCTCGACCAAAATTTGCACGGCAGCTGCCACGTCAGAAAGCGATCAAGTTCCTCAAAGTCCGATTAATTGAATCACTCACGAAGAGCGAAGCCACACAGGAGCGTGAGGATCGTCTTTATGATGAATACCACTTGCAGTTTCCTTCAACCTCCTAAATCTCGGGGCGAAGATTTCTTGTAATCAGAGGAGATTTATAGCTTGCAGGATAATCATACTCTACGGTGATCTCCGTTGATGGTCCCTCGTCACCTCTGTCCGCGTAGTTAATCACGGGTTAATTCAAAACTATTTAAAATTCAAATTCAAATTTATGATAGCAATAAAAGTTTTCAAAATTAAAACTAAAATGTTAGGGGTTGCCAAATATTGCATCGGTAATTATGGTGGATAAACACATTTTTTATAAAATGTCTAAGTAATTTAAATTGAGTTAAAACAAAAGAAAATACAAAGAAGCGACAAAAAAAAAACAAGGGAGGGGCCCCATGTCTTTGGACCATGGCCGGCCTTCATCAGGCCAACCCGGGTAGGCCAGTCGGCCCCCTCCTCTCCTTATCCCCCACCCATTGAAACCCTAGCCCACTCACACGCACACACCCACTCTCCCCACGGCGCCTCCCTCCTCTCTCCCGTCTGGATCGGAGATCGAAGCGCCGTCGCCGCTTCAATATGCCGCCACACCTTTGGACACGCCCGATCGCGCCGACGCCTTCCCAGGTCCTCCTCTCTGGCGGTCCTCCCCGAGCTGTAATCAAATCCTTGCCCGGTGCCCCTACTCCCCAGTGAGCTCCCCTTCCGCCCCCCCCCTCTCACTAAAATACGCCTCGTGATCATGCGCCGTAGCGCTCGTGCAGCGCGGCCAAAGCCACGTTGCATTGGCCGGACTATTGAACCGTTCCCTTATCTCCTTCCTCGGCAGTCGCGCACTCCTCGTTCGACCAGCAGCTGCGCTTTCTTGGTAATCCCTTCAAACCTCTCCTGCCACCTCGCTCCTCGCATGGCCTTGATCCGGCCCCATGCGTCGCCCCTTCCCACAGCGCCTCGGCCCTGCGCACGGCCTACAGCCGCGACCTCCCGTGACCGCGCCGACCTCCTCTCCCTCGTGACCGCCCACAGGCTCCCTCCCCACCATCTCTGTCCTGGCCAGCCGTGCCAGCATGATTCTCTCGCCGCTGGTGAGCTCATTCCCTTACCCGTCCCTTGGCGCCCCTATTCTACTCCGTCCCAGCCTCCAGCAGCAGCGTGCGTCTTTGCCGTGCATCCCACTTGCCACCATGTGCCACCACAACCTCGTTCACCAGCTCACTGCAGTGGCCTTGCCACAATGGCTTGTCGCCCCATCCACGGGTGGACTCGGTGGCGATGCACTTGCGATACCCGACACCCGCTAGCCCCAAGACCCGGCGACTAGGGCCGCCCATAACGTTTTTGAAAAAAAATTAAAAAAAATATATTAAATAAATAAATGAATAATAATTAAAATATTAATTAATTAATTAAGTAATTAAGTAATTACTTAAGTTAATTAATCCGATTAGATAACCTAGTCACTAATTAAATTACTAATCACGTAATTAAACTAAGCGAGGAATGGCCAGTGGGTCCCACTGGACCCTTTTGTCCAGATGACAGTCGATAGTCGGCGTTATTTCTTGACATCACCACGATGTCATCTTGACGTCGTACCTTTATATTACGGATAATGTTGGATTAAATAATTAATTAAATTCCGAGAATTAATAAAATCTTTAGAAAATCATATCTTTTAATCTAGTAACTTCGGTTAAAAATATTTTCAACATGAAAGTTGCTCGAAACGACGAGGAGCGAATCCAGGATCACAGCGATCGGTTAAATACGCCCACCACACCTAACCTATACTCAGACTTCATAGGTTTCCCTTACAGGCTCCTCTTGCTAGAAAACCACGAAACAAGGATAATTTCCGGGATGTTTCCCCCTTAGCAAGCATCACCTCATCCACACGTTAGAGACACGCCTAACGCCGTTACTTGTCATATGGGTGCATCGATATGCATATGTTTACATAGGTATTCATTGTTTCTTCCCCTCCTCTCCCGGTAGACTCTGAGACCATAGCTCTTGCTTTGCCCGGTTCATTACCCAGGTTAACAACCCCTCTCTCTTGAGCAGCAACAGTAAACCCCACTTTTATGATCACGGATATAGCCTATTCTACTCTATCTGCTTGCATTAGAGTAGTGTAACATATTGTTGAAGGAAATATGCCCTAGAGCAATAATAATGTTATTATTTATTTCCTATATCATGATAAATGTTTATTATTCATGCTAGGGTGTGATAGCAGGAAAGTATAATACATGTGTGAATACATAAACCTCTGAGTGTCACTAGTATGCCTCTACTTGACTAGCTCGTTAATCAAAGATGGTTATGTTTCCTAACCATGAACAAGGAATTTATTATTTGATTAAGGGATCACATCATTAGTTGAATGATCGATTGACATGACCCATTCCATTAGCATAACTTTTTGATCGTATAGTTTATTTGTAGTGCTTTTCTTCATGACTTATACATGTTCCTATGACTGCATAAGTTATGCAACTCCCGTTTGCGAGGAACACTGGGTGCTACCACGTCACAGCGTGGCTGAGTGATTATAAAGGTACATTACAGGTGTCTCAAGAAAGGTACATGTTGGGTTGGCATATTTTCGAGATTGGAGTTGTCACTCCGTTGTGGGAGAAAGGTATCTCTGGGCCCTCATTAATGCACATCACATAAGCCTTGCAAACATTGCAACTAAATGTATTAGGTGTGAGATGATGTATTACGGAGCGAGAAAAAGAGACTTTTACGATAACCAGATTGATGAGGACATCAATACCATTGTTACCACCTGGCATCTATTTGCTATACCTCTTTAGACCAATTACTTGAGCTCATTCGCGCTATCGATTGAATTATCGGTACTTTAAGTTTCTTATTAGCGATTCTAATGTTCATGAGAATATGATGCTGCACTAAATTGGATACATTTGTTTTTGCTTACAAATGAAGGGCTTTATGTGGACCAGAAAGATGAACCTTGGAGCAAGTTCAAGCATGGAGATGTTGGCATCGCAAAGGGGAACAAGAAGCGGAGTTATAAGTGATGATTGAGGACTTTGAAACCACCCCTAATGAGTGCATGAAGGGCCTTGGACCAGAAATATACAAAGATGCCACTTCATAATGTTAGATCCTGGAAGCTATTCTGGGTGCTTTCGTCACCTTATTATTGGAGCGGAGCCATGTAATTTTCAGAAATACTTAAGTATAGGCTGTTTTTATAGTCATGTATGTGTGGGGAAACAAGAGTTAGGATTTGATTGGGACCCCTCACCAAAAGACCTGAAGGCCCCCCTCTTCATCCATATATACAGCCCTTAGGGCCACAGAATTTAGAACCTGAGGTTTTGTTTAGATTAAAAAGTTCGCCATAGTTGCAACCGGCATTAATCGTTTTGTGTTCCAGCGACCTGACAAAGCGTCACAGAACCCGCACCATTCATTAAAGCTTTCATCTTATATTCGCCAATATCAGATTGCAATCGAGTTTCTTAGCTTGTTCTTCGTTTGCTCGCGAAAGCGAGAGCCCTAAATGGGTCGATTTGATGGTGATTTAACGTGTAGTCAGTGTCCCTCGGAAGTTGGTTTGGCATATTGCTAAAGCGGCGATCTCGCCGCGTTAAGTAGTCGGGATCGTCCGAGGTGACTCCCCTGAAAGCGATAACCCCATGTCAGCCGAAACATGGGACACCTTTGCCTCTATGGAGATTGAACTAGGTATTGGATGCAAACGATCGAATCTCGGGCGAAATAACTATCTGAATGAACAAAGGAACAACGTATGTTGTTATGCGATTACGACAAATAAAGATCTTAAGTAGAATATGTAGGAGCCAATATGGGCATCAGGTCCCGCTATTGGTTATTGACCGGAGAGGTGTCTCGGTCATGTCTACATAGTTCTCGAACCCGTAAGTCATGCATACTCGTTTCGATGGCGGTTATTATGAGTTTATATGATATTGATGTACGAAGGTTGTTGAGTCCCGGATGAGATCACGGACATGGCGAGGAGTCTCGAAATGGTCGAGACATAAAGATTGATATATTGGAAGCCTATGTTTGGACTCAAGAATCTCACGGGTGAAATTGGGAATTTCTGGAGATGCAGAGGAATTCTGGAACCTCCGAAGGTCAATGGGCCTTGATGGGCCTTAGTGGAAAGGAGGAAAGGGGCCCAAGTGCTGGCCTTTTCCCCTTCCCTAGTCCTATTGGGACTAGGAGAGGGGGTGGCGCCTCTCTCCCTTCCCTTGGCCAATCCTAGTTGGACTAGGATTGGGAGAATCCTACTCCCGTGGGAGTAGGACTCTGAGCGCCAGCCCCCTGGTGGCCGACCAGCCCTCCCTTCCCTCCTTTATATCTGAGGGCAGAGGGCACCCCATGACACACAAGTTGATCATTGAGATCGTTCCTTAGCCGTGTCACGGTGCCCCCTTCCACCAAACTACACCTCGAATATACACGTTGCGGAGCTTAAGTGACCCTATGGAGTGGAACATCATCATCGTCACTGCGCCCGTCGTCTTGTGAAACTCTCCCTCAACACTTTCGGCTGGATCGGAGTTAGAGGCGTCATCGAGCTGAGCGTGTGCGAGAACTTCGGAGGTGCCGTCACGTTCGGTACTTGGATCGGTTGGATCGGGAAGAAATGCGACTACTTCCTCTACGTTGCGTCAACGCTTAGTTCTTCGGTCTCTGATGCGTGAACAACACTCTCATCTCGTTGCTATGCATCACCATGGTCTTCGCGTGATCGTAGGAAAATTTTGAAATTACTCGTTCCTAGCGGTGGCATCGAAGCCTGGTTTTGTCGTTGATGTCATATGCGCGAGTAGAACACAAGTGAGTTGTGGGCGATACAAGTCATACTACCTACCGGCATGTCATACTTTGGTTCAGGTGTATTGTGAGATGAAGCGGCGGGGCCGACATTACAGTGTCGCTTCTGGCGAGACTGGTTTCACATGCTGAGCACTTTCGTTGCTTAAAAGGTGGTGGCGGGTGTCTGTCTCTCTCACTTTAGTTGAAGAAAGTGTGCTTATTGGGTCCTTGAGAAGGTTAAAGCGGAGTCTATTGGTGAATATCGTTGTGGTTTTGATGCGTAGGTAAAGCGGTTCTTGCTCAGCCGTAGCAGCCCGTAAAACTTGCAACAACAAAGTAGAGGGCGTCTAACTTGTTTTTGCAGGGCATATTGTGATGTGATATGGTCGAGGCGTGATGCTATATTTTATTGTATGAGATGATCATGTTTTTGTAACGAGTTATCGACAGGCTGGCGGGAGCCATATGGTTGTCGCTTTATTGTATGAAATGCAAGCGCCATGTAATTGCTTTACTTTATCACTAAGCAGATAGCGATAGTCGTAGAAGCAATAGTTGGCGAGGGCGACAATGATGCTACGATGGAGATCAAGGTGTCGGCGCGGTGGCGATGGTGATCATGTGATTGCTTGAGATGGAATCACAAGCACAAGATGATGATGGCCATATCATATCACTTATATTGATTGCATGTGATGTTAATCCTTTATGCATCTTATTTTGCTTTGATTGGCGGTAGCATTATAAGATGATCCTTACTAAATTATCAAGAAGTGTTCTCCACGGTATGCCCGTTGCGAAAGTTCTTACGTCTTTGAGACACCACGCGATGATCGGGTGTTGATAGGCTCTACGTTCAAATACAGCGGGTGCAAAACAGTTGCACCAGCGAGAATACTCGAGGTTATACTTGACGAGCTATGCATATAAGATATGACCTCGGAACACGGAGACAGAGAAAGTCGGCGTGAATCATATAGTAGATATGATCAACATATTGATGTTCACCATTGAAACTACTCCATCACCGTGATGATGGGTCATGGTGTAGTTGATATGGATCACATAATCACTTAGAAATTGGAGGGATATTTTTCTAAGTGGGAGTTCTTAAGTAATATGATTAATTGAACTTAAATTTATCATGAACTTAGTACTGATAGTATCTTGCTTGTCTATGATGTGTAGATAGATGGCTCGTCTTTGTTGTTAGTTGAATTTTAATCGTTCCTTGAGAAAGCAAAGTTGAAAGATGATGGCAATTATTACGGACTGGGTCCGTAACGAGATTATCCTTATTGCTGCCGCGGAAGAATTACGTCTGGAAGCACCGTTAGGTGCCGGGCCTGATGCAAGGGCTGCGCCGGAGAAGTTGTGAGCGTCTGGCAAAGCAAAGCTGATGACTACTCTATAGTTGATGTGCCATGCTTACTGGCTTAGAACCGGGACTTCAACGTCGTTTTGAACACCATGGAGCATATGAGATGTTCAGAGTTGAAGTTAATATTCCAGCGAATGCGGATTGAGAGATATGAAGTCTCCAATAAGTTCTATAGCTGTAAGATGGAGGAGAGCAGTTACAGTCGATGAGCATATACTCGGAATATGCGGATATAACAATCACTTGATTCAAGCGGGAGTTAATCTTAGGATGATTGCGTCATTGACAAATTCTCCAATCACGCTACCAAGCTACAAGAGCTTCGTGATGAACTATAATATGCAAGGGATGACCAAAACAATGCCGAGCTCTTGGCGATCTTTGGCAGCGTGAGTAGAAATCAAAAGGAGCATCAAGTGTTGATGGTTAACAAAACCACTAGTTTCAAGAAAAGGGCAAAGGAAAGAAAAAGGAAACTTCAAAAAGGCGGCAAGCAAGTTCTTGATCAAGAGAAAAAGCAAATCTGGTCCTAAGCTTTGAGCCTGAGGTGCTTCTATTACAAGCAGGCTGGTCCTTTGGAGCGGAACTGCCCCAAGTATTTGGCGGATAAGAAGGATGGCAAGGTTAACAAGGTATATATGATATACATGTTATTGATGTGTACCTTACTAATACTACATGATAACACAGGGTATTTGATCTTGGTTACTGTTGCTAATATTTGCAACTTCGAAGCAGGAGACTCTGGATTAGCGAAGATTGGCTAAGGGCGAGGTGACAATGCTGGCGTGGGAAATGGTTCCAAAGTCGATGTGATCGCGATCGACACGCTACCTCTCTACCTACCCGGGATTAGTATTGAGACCTAAATAATTGTTATTTAGTACCAGCGTTGAGCATGAACATTATATCTGGATCTTGTTTGATGCGAGGCGGTTATTCATTAAATCGAGAGAATAATGGTTGTTCTATTTATATGAATAATATCTTTTATGGTCATGCACCATTGAAGAATGGTTTATTTTACTTAATCTTGATAGTAGTGATACACATATTCATAATGTTGAAACCAAAAGATGAGAGTTGATAATGATGGTGCAACTTATTTGTGGCCATGCCGTTTAGGTCATATCGATTGTAAAAGCGCATGAAGAAACTCCATCTTGATGGACTTTTGGAGTCACTTGATTATGAATCACTTGGCACTTCGAACCGTGCCTTATGGGCAAGATGACTAAAACACCGTTCTCGGGAACTATGGAGAAACAGCAGTTATTGGAAATCATACATCTTGATGATATGTGGTCCAATGAATGTTGAGGCTACGTGGCGGATATCGTTATTTTCTCACCTTCACGAGATGATTTGAGCAGATATGGGTATATCTACTTAATGAAACACAAAGTCTGAAACATTTGAAAAGTTCAAAGAATTTGAGTGAAGTGGAAAATCATCGTAACAAGAAAATAAAGTTTCTCGATCTGATCGTGGAGGAGAATATTTGAGTTCTGAGTTTGGCCTACATTTGAAACAATGCGGAATAGTTTACAATAACCATACAGGAACACCACAGCGTAATGGTGTGTCGAGCGTCGTGTCGTACTTTATTAGATATGGTGCGATCTATGATGTCTCTTCCTGATTTACCGCTATCGTTTTGGGGTTATGCTTTAGAGGCGGCTACATTCACTTTAAATAGGGCACCATCTAAATCCGTTGAGGCGGCGCCTTATGAGCGTGGTTTGGCAAGAAACCAAAGTTATGCGTTTTTGAAAGTTTGGGGCTGCGATGCTTATGTGAAAAAGCTTCAACCTGATAGCTCGAACCCAAATCGAATGTGTCTTCATAGGATACCCAAAGGAGCGATTGGGTACACCTTCTATCACAGATCCGAAGGCAAGATTTTTGTTGCTAAATTCGGAAACTTTTTGGAGAAAGAGTTTCTCACGAAAAGAAGTGAGTGGGAGGAAAGTAGAACTTGATGAGATAAGCTGTATCTACTCCTTATTGAGAAGTAGTACATCACAGAAAAGCAGTTTACGTGACACCTACAAAATAGGGAGGAAGCTAATGATGATGATCATGAAACTTGAGATCAAGTTTCTCTGAACTTAGTAGATCAACGAGCAAGATCCGCTTTTGAGTGATGCGGTAATCCTATTTTGGAAGTCATTCTTTGGAACAGTGAACCTCGAACTATGAAGAAGCGATGGTGAGCCCAGATTCCACAAAATGGCTTGAGGCCATGAAATGCGAGATGGGATCCATGTATGAGAACAAAGTGTGGACTTTGGTTGACTTGCCCGATGATCGGCAAGCAATTGAGAATAAATGGATCTTCAAGAAGGAATGGCGCGATGGTAATATTCTGTCTATAAAGCTCGACTTGTTGCAAAAGGTTTTCGACAAGTTCAAGGGATTGACTCGATGAGACCTTCTCACCGTGGCGATGCTTAAATCCGTCCGAATCATGTTAGCAATTGCGCATTTATGATTATGAAATTTGGCAAATGGATGTTAAACTGCATTCTGAATGGATTTACGGAAGAAGAGTTGTATATGATGCAACGAGAAGGTTTTATCGATCCAAGGGAGCTAACAAAGTGTGCAAGCTCCGGCGATCCATTTATGGACTGGTGCAAGCCTCTCGGAGTTGGAATAAGCGTTTTGATAGTGTGATCAAAGCATTTGGTTTATCTGAGACTTTTAGACTTTGTATTTACAAGAAAGTGAGTGGGAGCTACTGTAGCATTTACGATATTATATGTGGATGACATATTATTGATCGGAAATGATATAGAATTCTGGATAGCATAAAGGGATACTTGAATAAGAGTTTTTCGATGAAAGACCTCGGTGAAGCTGCTTACATATTGGGCATTAAGATCTATAGAGATAGATCAAGGCGCTTAATAGGACTTTCACAAAGCACATACCTTGATAAAGTTTTGAAAAAGTTCAAAATGGATCGAGGCGAAAGGGTTCTTGCCGGTATTACAAGGTGTGAAGTTGAGTAAGACTCAATGCCCGACCACGCTTGAGAAGATAGAGAAAATGAAAGATGTTCCTATGCTTGACCATAGGCTCTATCATGTATGCAATGCTTGTACGGACGATGATGTGCCTTCTTTGTAAGTTTAGCGGAGTACCAAAGTAATCCGAGGTGGATCCTTTGGAGCGGTCGAGAACATCCTTAAGTACTTGAGAAGAACTAAGGATATGTTTCTCATTTATGGCGGTGACAAAGAGCTAAATGCGTAAGCGATTCACGTCGATGCAAGCTTTGACCTTGATCCGAGACGATTCTAAATCGCAAACCGGATCGTATTTACATTAAGCGGTGGGCATCCGGTTGGTGCGATTCCAAACAAAGCGTCGTTCTTGGGATCTACATGTGAAGCTGAGTACATAGCTGCCGGAGCAGCTAATGAAGGATGCGGATGAAGGAGTTCATAACCGATCTAGGTGTTGTACCTAGTATGTCGGGTCAATGAAAATCTTTTGTGACAATCTTGGTGCAATTGCCTTGGCAAAGGAATCCAGATTTCACAAAGAACCAAGCACATCAAAAGGCGCTTCAACTCCATCAGGGATTTGGTCGAGGTGGGAGACATAGAGATATGCAAGATACATACGGATCTGAGATATTGCAGACCGTTGACTAAGCCTCTTCCACGAGCAAAACATGATCAGCACCAAGACTCCATGGGTGTTAGAATCATTCTTGTGTAATCTAGATTATTGACTCTAGTGCAAGTGGGAGGCTGAAGGAAATATGCCCTAGAGGCAATAATAATGTTATTATTTATTTCCTTATATCATGATAAATGTTTATTATTCATGCTAGAATTGTATTAGCAGGAAACATAATACATGTGTGAATACATAAACCTCTGAGTGTCACTAGTATGCCTCTACTTGACTAGCTCGTTAATCAAAGATGGTTATGTTTCTAACCATGAACAAGGAGTTGTTATTTGATTAACGGGATCACATCATTAGTTGAATGATCGATTGACATGACCCATTCCATTAGCATATAACTTTGATCGTTATAGTTTGTTGCTAGTGCTTTTCTTCATGACTTATACATGTTCCTATGACTATGAGATTATGCAACTCCGTTTGCCGAGGAACACTTTGGGTGCTACCAAGCGTCCTGCGTATTTGGGTGATTATAAAAGGTACATTACAGGTGTCTCAGAAGGTACATGTTGGGTTGGCATATTTGAGATTAAGTTTGTCACTCCGATTATCGGAGAGGTATCTCTGAGCCCTCTCGGTAATGCACATCACATAAGCCTTGCAAGCATTGCAACTAAATGTATTAGTTGTGAGATGATGTATTACGGAGCGAAAAGAGACTTGCCCGATGTGATTGAACTAGGTATTGGATACAAGCGATCGAATCTCGGAAAAATGTTATCTGAATGACAAAGGGAACAACGTATGTTGTTATCGCGATCACGACGAATAAAGATCTTACGTAGAATATGTAAAAGACCAATATGGGCATCCAGGTCCGCTATTGGTTATTGACGGAAGAGGTGTCTCGGTCATGTCTACATAGTTCTCGAACCAGTAAGATCCGCTGCAACAACGTTTGATGGCGAGTTATTATGAGTTTATATGATATTGATGTACGAAGGTTGTTGAATCCGGATGAGATCACGGACATGGCGAGTCTCGAAATGGTCGAGACATAAAGATTGATATATTGGAAGCCTATGTTTGGACTCGGAATCCTCCGGGTGAAATTGGGAATTTCTTAAGATGCAGGAGGTCGGAACCTCCAGGAAGTCAATAGGCCTTGATGGGCCTTAGTGGAAAGGAGAAAGGGGCCCAAGTGCTGGCGCTTCCCTTCCTAGTCCTATTGGGACTAGGAGAGAGGAGTGGCCCTCTCTCCTTCCCTTGGCCAATCCTAGTTGGACTAGGATTGGGGGAGAATCCTACTCCGGTGGGAGTAGGACTCCTGACGCTCCATGGTGGCGCCAGCCAGCCCCTCCCTCCTTTATATATCTGAGGAGAGGGCACCCATGACACACAAGTTGATCATTGAGATCGTTCCTTAGCAGTGTCGGTGCCCCTTCCACAAACTACACCTCGAATATACCGTTGCGGGAGCTTAAGGCGAAAGCCTGCTGCCGGTGGAACATCATCATCGTCCTGCGCCGTCGTCTTTGGCAAACTCTCCCTCAACACTTTCGGCTGGATCGGAGTTGAGGGGCGTCATC
>JAHIAM010018993.1:0-11414 GCA_021605205.1 Aegilops longissima
GTGACTCTCGTGTTTGTTCTTGAAATCTCTTCAACCGCTTCAAAGACTACAATGAAAATGTTCAACAAACCTTGATTGCCTCCTTGACATCTCAAATGAGCTTCAAGCGCTTGGTGCCCTTGACATCACCGACCATGAGGTGGTGAAGAAATTTTGAGATAAACGATTCCTCATTTGATATTAAGGATGATAAAACGTCTTGACTACAAGTCCTTGATCCGCTGATATCCTCGAGGGCTAAATACTCATGAGTTCTAGCTTCGAAAGAGATCTCTATGGTTCCAGCTATGGCAAAATCCGTGCACGAAGGCCAAGGTGTACGAATCAGAATGTGAAGATTCGGTAGCAGCCTTGGTGATCTGAAGAATTGAGCAGGAGCTAACCTTTGCTCGTGAAGAAGTTCGAAGTTCTCAAGGCGTGGTCGCTATGGAAAATCCTCAAGGAGCGATGATTCCTCATCCGGTGACTATAAAGAAGGCTATGCCACAAATGCAAGAAACCTGGTCACTATATTCAAGATTGTCCTTAGTGGGAAAAGGAATTAAAGAAGAAGAAATACAAGGATTACGAGTTACGATGGCGCTAAGAAGAAGAAAGAAAGTCAAAATCTTCATCATCAAAATCCTCAAGTCTTCATCTCACAAGAAGAGCGCTCCAAGAAGGCTCGGGCATTCATTGGCAAGGAGATGGAATCTGAAGTTGAATCGAGGAACATGAGTTGGAGGAGGCATCGGAGTCAGTCGGTGTGGGGTCGGCTCTCCTCCTTTCATCACAAGTCTATCTTCAACTCTGAAACTGTCCTCACCAACAAGGCTGATGAAGATAATGATGACTTCGCTCCCACCTATTGCTTCATGGCAAAGGGTACCAAGGTACTTAAATATACCTCCTCTGAATCTAGTGAGAATGAATCGGGATGACCTCAAGCCCCTACTCTAAACTTGCTAAGATTAACGTAAAACAACAAAGGGCTTTTGAAAAGGTTCAAAACATGCTAGACAAAAGTGATGATATGTTGGGTGAAGAAATGGATGCACTAAAATACATTGAAAATCTTCAAAGACTTGATCTAGGTTTGACACCTTCAAGGTCATCATAACACTCTCTTGTCGATCATGAGAAGCTTTCTTATGAATTTCTTCAAAGCAAGATCTTGAAAGCTAAGAGTGAGTTATGAAGATCTTGAAGAATGCATTCATTACTTGTTGAACAATTCGAAGAATTTGTTCCTCCATGCAAAAGTGCATTGAGCGTGAATCCTAATTCTTCACCTGAATATTCAAATGCTTCAATTGTTACAAATTCTTCACTGTCTCTGCTATCACTAATTCCTCATCGAGGACATTGCTAGTATCACTAACGATGCATGGTGAAGGAATTGTACATAAGAGGCATGTACAAAAAGCCTCAAAGGGCATCGGACTCTTTGTGATGTGCTTAAAAGCAGATCCTCAAGAAACCCTAGGAAAGAGGTATTGCCTTTGAGAGGAAACTCAATCTTGATGGAACATATTGGAAGCTGAAGCGTACCTCAAAACCTCATGGGTTCTGCAAAGGGACCTCTAGTTGATCCATCTAACTTACTGCTTTACATGTGAATCTCCTCATTCTTCGATGAGTCATTTGACTCAACTATAAACTGTTCAAAAATCAGAATGGTGAAATATTTGCTAGATATGTTGGCACTAACTGAGAGCGGTTCTCCTATGAAGAAAATCTGGGTTCCCAAAGGTGCCTTGAAAGTGTTGGTGAATGTCCTCATGACACCACCAGGAGAATAGGAACCCCAGATCAAACTCTTCATATGGACCAAATTCTTCATATGGATCCAAGTCCTCATCTGGACCAAATTCCTCCGTGGATCAAATTCCTCAAAAGGATCAAAGTCCTCATATGATTATCATCATGCTAACAACTCTTTTTGAGGTAGAGCTAAGGGCTATGAATATGTGCATTATTCTTCAAACCATTATGTTCATAAGCCCTCGAAGAATTTCTCTGCTTATTCATATGCTTACCCTAACCCCTCTTATGTGAAGCGAAATGGATTGGCTTCTATGCCACCATTCTCATATGGAGCTCATGAGTGATGAACTCTTTGCCACCCCTTGAGATGTGGGTGGTGAAGAAAAGAACTAATTTCTTCTGCAGGTCAGGTCTCGGCGTGCTTTAAATGTCTGAAGAATTTGCTAGGGGTGACAAAATTGCCGAAAGGGCCGAGCTAATCATGAAGAAATGAACTTTCATTTCACGTCCTCCTACTACTATTCTGTTTTACTTCTTGATGAAATTCATCGATGAATTTGATATCATATTCTTCCTGATGAAGTATATGAGTTAATAGCTGCACTAATTCATCTGCATTGTTTGGGCCTAGGGAAGGCATTGGGAAGTAATAAGTAGATGATGGGTTGCTAGAGTGATGACTTAAACCCTAGTTTATGCATTGCTTCATAAGGGGCTGATTTGGATCCATATGTTTCATGTTACGGTTAGGTTTACCTTAATTTATTCTTGTAGTTGCGGATGCTTCGGGGGTTAATCATAAGTGGGATACTTGTGCAAGGAAAGGCGTACCAAGCACGGTCCACCCACATATCAAATTATCAAAGTAAAAACGTGAATCATATGAGCATGATGAAAACTAAGCTTGGATAATTCCCATGTGTCTCGGGAGCACTTTCCTTTATATAAGAGTTTGTCAGGCTTGTCCTTTGCTACAAAAAGTTGGGCCACCTTGATGCACCTTGTTTACTTTTGTTACTTGTTACCGTTCAATTCTTTATCACAAAACTATATTTACGATAATTTGATTATTGAGAAAATACCTTCTGGCCTTGTCATTTCATACGCTCCTCGTTGGATTGACACTCTTACTTATCGAAAGGACTACGATAGATCCCCTATACTTGTGGGTCATCAGTCATGATGCTTAGTTTCATGTATGTGGGTAGTCGAACCTGAAAGTGCGTTATATCGACTAGAGGGGGTGAATAGGAGATTTTATGAATTCTTCAGGAGAATTTGCGGTGAGAAATTCCTTAGCGAAGAACTACTTCGCGGAATAAGTACTCAGAAGTAAGCATAACAGAATACATGCATGGTCATCATGATGAAATGAAGACAAGCCGAGTCGAAAGCGTATTCACGGGATAACACAAGATGAAGACAAACAGTGAAGAAATTGGCGAAATTGAAAAGTCAAAGTCAAAGTCTTCAAACACAGATATGAACAAACACTCAACACGATTAATGAGGAAATGAATGGGTTGAGGAAATAGAACCGATAAGGTTGGTGAAGACAATGATTTGGTAGACCAGTTCAAGCTGCTGTCTCGGTTGTATATGCGGTTGGGCGGTGAGTATTTAAACTCGAGGACACAGTCCGGACACCCGATCCTTGAAACGCGCATCTCGGGACACCAAGTCCTCGCGTATTCTCCTTGAACTAAGGTCACCAAGACCTCGTCCAATCACTCGTGGTAAGTCTTGAGCGACTTCCAAACCTTCCGAGACTCGGTCACTCGGCGATCCACAATTCCTCTTGGATGCTCTAGACCATGGCGCCTAACCGTCGGAAAAGCATAGTCTTCAAAGGTAACAAGCGTCGGATCCAGCAGGATCAATCTCTTGATGATGCTCAATCACTTTGGGTTTATGGGGTTTGGTTTTGGGTTTTCCTCACTCGATGATTTTGCTCAAAGTCCTCGGAGGATAGGATGCTCTCAATTGACAAGTGTAGTTTCTCGGGCAACCAACCAGCTAGTGGTTGTAAGGCGGCTATTTATAGCCTGGGAGCAGCCGACATGATAAGACATAAATGCCCTTCAATGATATGACCGTTAGGTGGATAAGATATTTTGGTACAGGTGGCGGCTTGACGTCGGATTTGACTCTCAAATTCCTCGGGGCTATCATGTTCCTCCTTGTAGGCAATCCGCCTTGGCAAATTTCTAACTCCTCGGTCGAACAAATTCCTCGTGACGGAAGAACCGTCTCATCCTTTGAAATTGTGGCTATGAAGATTTCAAAGGCTTCACTCGAAGGATTGGTAGGTGTAGGATTTTGAGTTGAGCATCACATGGAAATTTTCCTTAGCATTTCCTCGACCCCTTTAACGATCCGGTGTTTCCTATGACTCAAAAAGAAAAGCGAAACTCAAAACAAAGTCTTCACGCTTCATGTTCCTCAAGCGAATACCAAGTCTTCAAGGTCACACCAATTTCTTCACTTTCAAAGTCTTGAAAGTCTTGAGAATACCAAAGTCTTGAGTTGAAGAACTTCATTTTTAGGATTGAATTTCTCTGTAAATATCAAACTCCTCATAGACTTATAGACATGTGTACACTCACAAGCGGATTAGTCCCTTAACCTATAAGTCTTCAATTCACCAAAATCACTAAGGGGCACTAGATGCACTTACAATCTCCCTTTTTGGGGATTGATGACAATATAGGTTAAGTTTTCAACGGGATAAATATATGTAGTGTAAGTCTGTTATTGAGGAATTTGATTGCAAGATATAGAAGAACTCCCCACGAAGATGTGCATAGTGAGGAATTTGCTTTTGAGGCAATGCACATTTGAAGAGTTGAATCATGGAGATCTCCCCTATATCTTGTAATTCATACGCATTTGACATATAATATGAAGAATTTTGAAATGCATGATGAAATATGGTGATTGATGTAATTCAGCATCGTGTATTAACATATAGCGAGAATAAGCATGCAGAGGAACACATCAAAAGTATCGAGCACCATCGGGTTTAAGATTACAACTCGATCAATAAAAGTTTGGAAGAACAAGAGTTGTAACTTAGCAAAAAATGCCCATATAATGGACCCGCGAAGACTAACTCAAATTTCTCCCCTTTGTCATCGAATGACCAAAGGATCGGCGAGGACTAACAACGAAGAATATCAAGTTGATGGAGGAGAGCCGGCGTTGTAGGGTCGGTTGTTGTAGTAGGCCTGCTGATGTGTCCAAGCCTTCATTCTCATCGGTGTCCGCGATGAAGAATAAGAGCCACCAATGGAACCTTGACCCTCTTGAATTTCTTGGAGGGAGACCATTCAAATTCTTCCTTGAGACCCATCGTCTCCGGTTCTTGGCGCTATAGACATGAGTGAGGACAGCCAGTGCGGTTGAAGGTTTCATGAAGGTAGTATTGGTTTTCTTCCTGCATTGTGTGTTGAGGTCATGTTGTGAAGAATTGAACCAAGCGGCCGACCCATTTATGATTGTGATCAACCTTGATGAAGGCGAGGAGTAACACACGATCAGTCATCACCAGTCTTTGTAACGAGGATTTTGCTTGGTGAGGTATTGGCCGAGTCAGTGTGGCGAGTCGTCATTGGTAGAGTAAGATGCTGCTTTGAAATTGACCATCCAATGGGAATGCCTTCATCTATCCTGCCTTGCCTTTGTCATCGTGAGAAATGTCCGTTTGAGGACTTCAATTGGAGCAAGTAGCTGCAGTGGTTGGTGTCACTTTATGGCTGGTGAAGCCCTAGCCGATGAATCTCATAATCCAAAGGCATAGCAGCTCAAATGGTGACATAGCAATGTTACGAGTCCTCATGATGAAATCATAGAAGTTGCCGGTATGGCATGAATGATGTTGAAAAGCATATTCTTCATGATGCCAACGACTTCTTCATCATTTGAGTCGTGGCCTTTGATAGGATTCATTGTCTTCGTCGAGCGCGATAGACAGTTAAGGCACATCTGTAATTCCTTAGAATTTGGTTGAGGCCTGCCACGGCTTAAAGGCTTCATCGGCACTTGCATATAGTGATTTGTCGTTCAGGTTCCTTTGTAAATGCAACATACCGTCAAGGGAGGGGCGGAGGAAGGACACGAAGCAATTGATTCTTTGGTGCCTTGTAGTGAGTATTTTGAACATCCAGTCCAACACCCATGAGTTCAAATCTTGACGTCTCGGTTGATATGCGTTATGCATAGAATTGAAGAATGAGTTCTTCATTCGATCCACGAGATGTCAATGCAGAAATTTAGTAGTCCTGCTCGTGAAGAACGAGGGGCTCAAACCAGCGGAGATTCCGTCCACGTGAGGAATATGTGCATGATCGAAGATTTTGTCTTTGTCAAATAGCGAGGAATAGAAATTGGCTTGACTAGCAGTCGGCCTCTTCCTTATCGAGCAAGTCATACGTATTATGTCGATGGAAAACATGCTTTCGCCAAAAAGTCTTGACCTTGAAATTTTGCTTTCGTGAAGCGGATCCTTTGGCTTTGGAAGAGGGTGTCGATGAGTTGCATTACCACCTCGGGGATCATGACTCAGGTTCTTGGTGAGAATTTCGGTTCCTCTTCATGTCGATCGAGGATCAGCGCAACAGTTCTTGACACTAGCGGCTGGAATTTCTTCATGCAGATGAAGTGGGATGAGTTTCTTGAGCCAGTTGAGCTGTTGGAAGCGGGGGGAGGAATTTGTTGGATTGGGGTGAAGAGTGGTGAATTTGGATCTTGACTTTCCCAAAAGTCGTCATTCATCAGGCGTGGTGCATCCAATGTCCGTCTTCATCTTCAATTTCCTCAACACCAGCCTCTTGGTTGTGGGGGCATAAGCGAGAAATGATTGGTGTTGAAGGAATTTCATCCACCTCAATTTCTTCATCATTACGCTCGGCGAAGGGCGAGAATGACTTTATTCATCATATCCCTTGGGATCTCATAGTCTTCACCAAAAGGAACAAGGTCCTTTGATGGCATGGAGGAAATTGGAACAACATCAATAGGATTTTCAAATGAGCTGGTCATTGGCTTCAATTTCTTCGCGAAGAGTTTGGCATAAGCCCGATGCGATTGCCTGATCTCTTTAGTTTCTTGCGCACCACTAGTGGATGCCACGGCAATTTCTTCTGGCTGGAATGGAGTCATCAGCCCGGAACTAGCATTGTCTTGAGGGCTGAAAATCATCAGCGGTGCTTTCGTATGTTCTTGACGGTGGCGAGACTCAACTGAGGAGTTTCTTGTTGCGTTGGGGCTGCAACATTTGTGAACTTCTTTGTCAGGTTGACGAATCTGACTTTGGCTCCTTGCCAATCAGCATAATAAGCATCAAAGTTTTTGCTAAGGGCTTGGATTTCAGTCTGGACCTTGAGAAGTTCCTCAGGTGTCATTCTGACAACGTTTTTCCTCAGGAACTTCTCCTTCCTGAATTGTGCTTTCTTGATTTGTCGTGCCTTTTCAAATTTCCATTTCTCTTCACTGATGAAATGGGTCAGCATATGACTTTGTCTAGGAGTCAGATGAAAATCAGGCATAGGGCTATCGGATCCTTGTGCGAGAGATCAATGTAGTCGAGGTTTTCTTGGATCCAAAAGCTATGCCACAAATGACTATAAGAGAAGGCTATGCGGTGATTCCTCATCCGTGACTATAAGAAGGCTATGCCACAAATGCAAAAACGGTCATCAAGATTGTCCTCGATTGGCAAAATTAAAGAAGAAGAAATACAAGGATTACTGTTACGATGGCCTAAGAAGAAGAAGAAATCGTCAAAATCTTCATCATCAAAATCCTGAAGTCTTCATCTCACAAGAAGAGCAGCTCAAGAAGGCTCGGGCATTGATTGGCAAGGAGATGGAATCTGAAGCTGAATCGAGGAACATGAGGAGGAGGAGGCATCTGAGTCAAGTGCGGTGTAGCGGCTCTCACTCTGCTTTCATCGAAAGTCTATCTTAACTCTGAAAGGTCCTCACCAACAAGTGATGAAGATAATGATCGCTCCACCTATTGCTTCATGGCAAAGGTACCAAGGTACTAAATATACCTCCTCTGAATCTAGTGAGAATGAATCGCGATGACCTCAAAGCTACTCTAAACTTGCTAAGATTGGTAAAACAACAAAGGCTTTTGAAAAGGTTCAAAACATGCTAGACAAAAGTGATGATAGTTGGGTGAAGAAATGGATCGCACTAAAAGCCTGAAAATCTTCAAAGACTTGAGTCTAGGTTTGACAACCTTCAAGGTCATCATAACACTCTCTTATCGATCATGAGAAGCTTTCTTATGAATTTCTTCAAAAGCAGATCTTGAAGCTAAGAGTGAGTTAAAGATCTTGAAGGGCGATTCATTACTTGCTAACAAATCAGGCTCGGAAAAATTTGTTCCTCCATGCTTAAAGTGCATTGAGCGTGAATCTGCTAATTCTTCACCGAATGTTCAAATGCTTCAATTGTTACAAATTCTTCACTGTCTCTGCTATCACTAATTCCTCATCGAGGACATTGCTAGTATCACTAACGATGCATGGCTGAAGAATTGTACATAACGAGCATGTACAAAAAGCCTCAAAGGGCATCGAGACTCTTTGTGATGTGCTTAAAAGATCCTCAATGAAACCCTAGGAAAGGGTATTGCCTTTGAGAGGAAACTCAATCTGATGGAACATATTGGGCTTTGGCGGTACCTCAAAACCTCATGGGTTCTTGCAAAGGGACCTCTAGTTGATCCATCTAACTTATCTGGCTTTACATGTGAATCTCCTCATTCTTCGATGAGTCATTTGACTCAACTATAAACTGTTCAAAAATCAGAATGGTGAAGTATTTGCTAGATATGTTGGCACTAAGCTGCGAGGCGGTTCTCCTATGAAGAAAATCTGGGTTCCCAAAAGGTGCCTTGAAAGTCTTGGTGAATGTCCTCATGACACCACAGTGGAGAATAGGAACCCCAGATCAAACTCTTCATATGGACCAAATTCTTCATATGGATCCAAGTCCTCATCTGGACCAAATTCCTCACGTGGATCAAATTCCTCAAAAGGATCAAAGTCCTCATATGATTATCATCATGCTAACAACTCGTTTCACAGGTAGAGCTAAGGGCTGTGAATATGTGCATTATTCTTCAAACCATTATGTTCATAAGTCCTCGAAGAATTTCTCGCTTATTCATATGCTTACCTAACCCCTCTTATGTGAAACAAAATGGATTGGCTTCTATGCCACCATTCTCATATGGAGCTCGAGTGATGAACTCTTTGCCACCCCTTGAGATGTGGGTGGTGAAGAAAAAGAACTAATTTCTTCTGTAGGGTCAGGTCTCGGGCGTGCTTTAAATGTCGAAGAATTTCTTTGGTGACAAAATTGCACGAAAGGGCTGAGGCTAATCATGAAGAAATGAACTTTCATTTCTCGTCCTCCTACTACTATATCTTTTCTTTGCTTGATGAAATTCATCGATGAATTTGATATCATATTCTTCCGATGAAGTATATGAGTTAAGTAAGCTGCACTAATTCATCTGCGGGATGATCAACCCAAAACCTAGGTGGGTCCTTGATAGTGGATGTACAAATCACATGGTGGTGACAAGAATCTATTGATGGATGCTCCTTATCACCATCACATTGAAGCATATCATCTTCGCGACAAAGGGAAAAAGTCGGTATTGGGTCTTCGTAGTTGTGATCTCTAAGGACATACACGGACAAGGTCATGCTTGTTGAGTCCTTAGGATAAAACCTCATGTCGATCTCAATGCTTTGTGTTCTCGATGTGGTTGTTGTCTTTGGAAATGTCGTTGTGTTGTGATTATGGAAGTGACCATTCCAAAGTCTTGAAGGCTTTAGGAGAGGAGATTTGTATATTGTTGATTTCTCTGGGACCACAACCACGCCGTGTGCTACTTGCAAAAGCTTGGAAGGCTGGCTATGGCAGCGACTTAGTCACGGGCATGAGGAATTTACTGCGCTTGCGAAGAAGAAGCATGTCATTGGCATTGAAAATGTCAAATTCCTCAAGGATCACTTGTGTGGAGCCTCTGAAGCTGGAAAAATGACCAAGGCCAAGCATCCGGCGAAGACTATCATGACCACTACTCGACCATTGAATTGCTTCACATGGACCTCTTTGGTCCTAATCATTACTCGTCGATCACTAATGATGCATCTCTATATGGCTTTGTTATTGTTGATGATCACTCTCGTTACACATGGGTACACATTGTTGCCTTACAAACATGAAGTGCAGGAAGTCTTCAAGCGATTTTCCTCGAGGGCTTCAACCAACTTGGTGTGAAGATCAAGCACATCGGGGTGACAATGGGCTGAGTTCAAGAATTCTGGTCTTGATGACTATCTCGATGAACTTGGTATTACTCATGAGTTATCTGCTCCTTATACTCCTCGGCAAAATGGCGTTGTGGGGCAGAACAGAACTCTTGTTGACATGGCTCGCACTATGCTTGATGAATACAAAGCGCCTAAATGCGTTTACGGATTGATGCAATTGATACCGTGCCACATCATCAGCAGTATATCTTCACAAATTCTTCAAGAAGGCGCCTATGAACTCCTCGTGACAAGAAACCCAATGTGAGTTATTTCAAAGTCTTGGTGCTAAATGTTGGATTAGAGATCCTCATCACAATGCTAAATTTGCACGAAAGCACATGAAGGTTTATGCTTGGTTCTGGAAAGGACTCGCACACCTACAAGTCTTCAACAATGTTCTCCACAAGATTGTTGAAAGCTGTAGATGTCTTGATTCGATGAAAACAATAGGCTATAAAGATAGCACCTACCTTCTATGATAGATGAACCTTTTGAGGACTCTATCAAGTTCAAAGCGATGAGGATGTCATTCCTCTTGAAGAATCTGTGAAGAATTCATTCCGAGCGTGAAGGGCGTCGGTGATGCACTGAAGATAACTGAAGAAAATGGTCTTTGAAGAAAATGCTGATCAAATTCCTCGGCGACAACCAGCTCATCCTCGCGTTGCAAAAGAAGTGCAAGTTGAAAAGATCATCGATGACATTGAAGCACCGAGGTCCTCTCTGCGCTCAAAAGCTTCACATTTATCTAACTTTTGTGGGAACTATGCTTTTGTCTCTATCACAGAGCCCACTAAGGTAGATGAAGCATTCGAGACTGAGTGGATTCAGGCCATGCAAGAAGAATTACATCAGTTCGAGCTCAACAATGTGAGGAACTGGTCGAACATCCAGATCCTCATAAGCATAATATCATTGGCACAAAGTGGATCTATCGCAACAAGCAAGATGAAAATGGCCTTGTGGTGAGGAATAAGGCACGACTTGTAGCTCAAGGCTATACAAGGTTGAAGGAATTGACTTGATGAAACTTTTGCACTGTTGCTAGACTTGAGGCTATTACATATTACTTGCTTATGCTAACCGTGATGATATCACTTTATATCAAATGGATGTGAAAAGTGCATTCCTCAATTGTAAGCTTGAGGAAGAAGTATATGTTGCTCAACCCTAGGTTTTGAAGATCCAAGAATCGACAAAGTCTTGAGACTCAACAAGGCCCTCTATGGCCTCAAGCGAGGCCCCTCGAGGCGTGGTATGATACTTTGAAGAATTCCTCATGAAGAATGGCTCACACCAGTTCACTCGACCCCACTCTCTTTACTAA
>JAHIAM010018994.1:0-10276 GCA_021605205.1 Aegilops longissima
TAACCTTACCTTGCCCCTTCTCATCTACCAAGTATCTAGGGTAGTTCGCGGTCCTTCCTCATTCGAAGCACTTAGTCTGGTCGGTTCAACCTTGGGTTTCTTCACTAGAGCGCAACTATTTTGCCATTTCATGAAGTATCCTTGTTGTCGCCCTTCTTGAAACTAGTGGTTTTACCAACCATCAACAATTGATGCTCCTAGTTGACTTCTACTTTGCGTTGTCAAACATCGCGGACACTTCAAGGATCATCATATCTATCCTGATATGTTATAGTTCATCCGGCTCTAGTAGCTTGGTGGCAATGTCTTTGGAGAAACATCACTATCTCATCCGGAAGATCAACTCCCTCGATTCAAGTGATTGTTGCACTTTCGGATAATCCGAGCACAAGCTCAACGATTGAGCTTTTCTCCTTAGTTTGCATGCTAAGAAAATCGCGGAGGTCTTATACCTTTTGGCGTGGGCACGAGCCAAATCCCAATTTCAGCCCTTGAAACATCTCATATGTTCGACGTTTCGTCTTTGGTGCCTCTACTCTAAACCGTTTAGCGAACTATCACGTAGTTATCAAAGCGTGTATTCGATGTTCGCAACATCCACAACGCGTTTGGGGTTCAGACCTGGGCGGTGCATTAAGGACATAAGCTTTCTCTGTCCGCGCATAATCGCTACTTTCCACTTTCAACTATATTTTCTCTAGGAACATATCTAAGCAGTGGAACTAGGCGGGCTTACGACATAATTTCCAAAAGGTCTTTTGACTATGTTCAAGATAATTAAGTTCATCTTATGAACTCCCACTCAATAGACATCCCTCTGGTCATCTAAGTGATTACATGATCCGAGTCAACTAGGCTGTGTCCGATCATCACGTGAGGACGGACTAGTCATCATCGGTGAACATCTTCATGTTGATCGTATCTACTATCGACTCATGCTCGACCTTCGGTCTACGTGTTCGAGGCCATGTCGTACATGCTAGGCTTTCAAGTTAACCCTAAGTGTACTGCATGTGTTCCGAGGCCATGTCTTACATGCTAGGCTCGTCAACACCGTTGTATGTGAGCGTAAGAATCCATCACACCGATCATCACGTGGTGCTTAGAGCGCGAACTTTGCACGGTGCACGTTAGGGAGAACACTTCTTGAAATTGTTGTAAGGGATCATCTTATTTACTACCGTCGTTCTAAGTAAACAAGATGCATAAACATAATAACATCACATGCAATTATATAGTAGTGACATGATATGGCCAATATCATATAGCTCCATTGATCTCCATCTTGGGCTCCATGATCATCATCGTCACGCTGACACCATGATCTCCATCATCATGATCTCCATCATCGTGTCTTCATGAAGTTGTCTTGCCCTATTACTTCTACTACTATGGCTCGGTTAGCAGTAAAGTAATTACATGGCGTTGTTTAATGACACGCAGGTCATACAATAAATAAAGACAACTCCTATGGCTCCGCGGTTGTCATACTCATCGACATGCAAGTCGTGAATCCTATTACAAGAACATGATCAATCTCATACATCACAATATCATTCATCACATTCTTCTGGCCATATCACATCACATAGCATACCATGCAAACAAGTTAGACGTCCTCTAATTGTTGTTGCATGTTTTGTCTTGCTATGGGTTTCTAGCAAACGTTTCTTACCTAAAAACCACAGCGTGATATGCCAATTTATTTACCCTTCATAAGGACCCTTTTCATCGAATCCGTTCCACTAAAGTGGGAGGCGGCACCCTTAGCCACAATTATCACCAAGTGCATGTCGTGGAACCTGTCTCCTGGAAATGCGTTAAGGTCGGTCCGGCGCTTCATCCCAAATACCTCGAAAACAAGATTGGACTAGTACGGTAAAATATTGAACCATCAAGCCCACAACTACTTGTGTTCTACTGCAAAGAATCTCATAATGACCTAGCTCATGATGCCCTATTGGGAGCGTGGCGAAATTCAAAATTTTCCTCGTGTCACCAAGATCTATCTATGGAGAAACAGCACGAGGAAGGAGGTGCATCTACATACCCTTGTAGATCGCTAAGCGGAAGCGTTCAAGAAACGGGTTGAAGGAGTCGTCCTCGTGATCCAAATCACCGAGATCCTAGTGCGAGCGGACGGCACCTCCGCGTTCAACACACGTACAGCCGGTGGCGTCTCCCGCCTTGATCCGCAAGAGGGAGAGGTTGAGGAAGACTCCATCCAAGGCAACCGGCATGGTGGTGATGGAGGGCGTGGCAATCCCAGAGGCCGCCAACACCAAGGGAGAGGAGGAGGGCGGGCTGCACCAAGAGGAAAAACTCATGTGTGTTGGGGCCCCAAACCCCAAGTATATATAGGGAGGGAGGGCTGCCCCATCTAGGGTTTCCACCCCAAGGGTGCGGCCACCTAGATGGGGCTTGGGAGGCGGCCAAGGGGGGAGAGGGGCGCCCACTAGATGGGCCTTGGGCCCATCTCCCTAGGGTTGCCCCTCCACTCTCCCTTGCCTGGGCCTTGTGGGCGCACCAGCCCACAGGGCTGGTTCCTCCCACACTTGGCCCTGCAGCCCTCCAGGGTTGGTGGCCCCACTTGGTGGACCCGGACCCTCTGGGTCGTCGTTATCGGAAAAACCCGAAACTTTTCCGGTGACCAAATAGGACTTCCCATATATAAATCTTTACCTCCGGACCATTCCGAACTCCTCGTGACGTCCGGGATCTCATCGGGACTCGAACAACATTCGGTAACCACATACAAACTTCCTTTATAACCCTAGCGTCCTCGAACCTTAAGTGTAAGACCCTACGGGTTCGGGAACCATCGACATGACCGAGGCGTTCTCCGGTCAATAACCAACAGCGGGATCTGGATACCCATGTTGGCTCCCACATGTTCCACGATGATCTCATCGGAATGAACCACGATGTCAAGGACTCAATCAATCCGTATTCAATTCCCTTTGTCTAACGATATTTACTTGCGAGATTCGATCGTCGGTATCCGATACCTTGTTCAATCTCGTTCGGAAATCTCTTTACTCGTTCCGTAACACATCATCCTGATCAACCCCTTGGTCAATTGTGCACATATGATGATGTCTACCGAGTGGGCGAGATACCTCTCCGTTTACGGGTGACAAATCCATCTCGATTCGTCAACCCAAGACACTTTGGAGATACCGTAATGCACCTTTATAGCCACCCGTTACGTTGTGACGTTTGGTACACCAAAGCATTCCTACGGTATCCGGGTTGCACAATCTCATGGTCTGGAAATGATACTTGACATTAGAAAGCTTTAGCATACGAACTCGATCTTTGTGCTAGGCTTAGGATTGGGTCTTGTCCATCACATCATTCTCCTAATGATGTGATCCGTTATCAATGACATCCAATGTCCATGGTTAGGAAACCGTAACCATCTATTGATCAAGAGCTAGTCAATAGAGGCTTACTAGGGACATGGTGTTGTCTATGTATCCACACATGTATCGAGTTTCCTATCAATACAATTATAGCATGGATAATAAGATTATCATGAACAAGGAAATATAATAATAACTAATTTATTATTGCCTCTAGGGCATATTTCAACAATCTCCCACTTGCACTAGAGTCAATAATCTAGTTCACATCGCCATGTGATTAACACGATAGGTCACATCGCCATGTGACCAACATCCAAAGAGTTTACTAGTGTCTTAAACTAGTTCACATCACCATGTGATTAAGTCTCAATGAGTTCTTGGTTTGATCATGTTTTGCTTGAGAGAGAGTTTTAGTCAACGGGTCTGCGGTATTCAGATCCGTATGTACTTAATTCTCTATGTCATATTGTAAATCTGCTTCCACGCTCCACTTGAAGCTATTCCAAATGGTTGCTCCACTATCGTATCCGGTTTGCTACTCGAGTCATTGGATAGGTGTTAAAGCTTCATCGGCGTAACCCTTTACGCAACTCTTTATCACCTCCATAATCGAAACATGTCCTTATTTACTCTAAGGAAATTTTGACGCTTCCAATGATCCATTCTGGATCATTCTTGTACCTATGTGACTCATGGCAGGCACACTTCATCGGTACCAGCATAGCATACTATAGAGCCTCGTCTAAAGCATGGGGCGACCTTCGTCCTTTCTCTCTTCTGCCGTGGTAGAGCTTTTAAGTCTTAACTTCATACCTTACAACTCAGCCAAGAACTCCTTCTTTGATAATCCATCTTGAACACCTTCAAGATCATGTCAAAATATGTGCTCATTTGAAAGTATTATTAAGCATTTTGATCTATCCTTATAGATCTTGATGCTCAATGTTCAAGTAGCTTAATCCAGGTTTTCCATTGAAAAACATCTTTCAAATAACCCTATATGCTTTCGAAATTCTACATCATTTCGATCATCAATATGTCAACAACATATACTCATCAGAAATTCTATAGTGCTCCACTCACTTCTTTGGAAATACAAGTTTCTCATAAACTTTGTATAAACCCAAAATCTTTGATCATCCTATCAAAGTGCATATTCCAACTCCGAGATGCTTACTCCGGTCCTTAGAAGGATCTGGACCTAGCATACCTTTTAGCATCCTTAGGATCGACAAAACCTTTTTGATTGTATCACATACAACCTTTCCTTCGTAACGGTAAGGAACTCGTTTGACATCCATCGCCGATTTCATAAATGCAGCTAATGCTAACATGATTCCGCGGACTTAAGCATCGCTACGGATGAGAAAATCTCACGTAGTCAACTCCTTGAACTTGTGAAAACTCTCCAACAAGTCGAGCTTCATAGACGGTGACATTCCGTCCGTCCGTCTTCTTCTTAAAGATCCATTCATCTCAATGGCTTGCCGATCATCGGCAAGTCCACCAAAGTCCATGCTTTGTTCGATAATGGATCCTATCTCGGTTTCATGGCTTCTAACCATTTGTGAATTTGGGCCCATTGCTTCTCCATAGCTCGTGGGTTCATTGTTGTCTAGCAACATGACCTTCAAGCAGTTGCGTACCACTCGGTAATGCATCCTTGTCACCCTCAGTGCGTTAGTGACTTGATCCAAAACTTCATGATCACTATCATAAGCTTCTACTTCAATTGGTGTAGGTGCCACGGGAACAACTTCGTGCCCTACACACTAGTTGAAGTGCGGTTCAATAACCTCATCAAGTCTCCACCATCCTCCCTCAACTTTTCGAGACAAACTTTTCCTCGAGAAAGGACCCGATTCAAGAAACAATCCCTATTGCTTTCGGATCTGAATTAGGAGGTATACCCAACTGTTTTGGGTGTCCTATGAAGATGCATTTTGTCCGCTTTGGGTTCGAGCTTATCAACTGAAACTTTTCACATAAGCGTCCAGCCCCAAACTTTTAAACGACAACTAGGTTTCTCCAAACGGTGTCGTCTCAACGGAATTACGTGGTGCCCTATTAAAGTGAGTGCGGTTGTCTCTAATGCCTAACCCATGAACGATAGTGGTAATTCGATAAGAGATATCATGGTACGCACCATATCCAATAGAGTGCAACTATGATGTTGGACACACCATCACACTATGGTGTTCCAGGGTATTAATTGTGAAACAATTTGCACAATGTCTTAATTGTGTGCCAAAACTTCGTAACTCAGATATTCATCTCTATGATCATATCATAGACATTCTATCCTCTTGTCACAGATCTTAAACTTCACTCTGAAATTACTTGAACCATTCAATAATTCAGACTTGTGTTTCATCAAGTAAATATACTCAACATCTACTCGAATCATCGTGAAGTAAGAACATAAGATATTCCTGCATGCCTCGGCACTCATTGGACTGCACACATCAAAATGTGTTACTTCCAACAAGTTGCTATCTTGTTCCATCTTCTGAAACGGGCTTTTTCATCTTGTTCATGTGGTATGATTTGCATATCTCAAGTGATTCAAAATCAAGTGAGTCTAAACGATCCATCTGCATGGAGTTTCTTCATGCGTATGTACCAATAGACATGGTTGCATGTCTCAAACTTTTCAAAAGCGAGTGAGTCCAAAGATCCATCAACATGGAGCTTCTTCATGCGTTTACACCAATATGACTTACATGGCGTACAAGTAAGTGGTACTATCATTACTATCTTATATTTTGGCATGAAAATTGTATTACTCGATCGAGATTCAATAAACCATTTATTTAGGTGCAAGACCATTGAAGGTATTATTCAAATAAATAGAGTAACCATTATTCTCTTTAAATGAATAACATTGCGATAGACATAATCCAATCATGTCTATGCTCAAGCAAAACACCAAATGATAATTATTCAGGTTTAATACTAATCTTGATGGTAGAAGGGCGTCGATGTTTGATCACATCAAACTTGGAAAACTTCAACACATATCGTCACTCACCTTTAGCTAGTCTCCGTTTATTCCGTAGCTCTTTTATTTGAGTTACTAACACTTAGCAACCGAACGGTATCTTAATACCCTGGTGCTACTAGGAGTACTAGTAAAGTACACATTAACATAAGTATATCCAATATACTTCTATCGACCTTGCCGCCTTCTCATCTACCAAGTATCTAGGGTAATTCGCTGATGTCCGTTCCCTCATTCAAGCACTTAGTCTGGTTTGGGTTCAACCTTGGGTTTCTTCACTAGAGCACAACTGTTTTGTCTTTCATGAAGTATCCCTTGTTGTCCTTGCCCTTCTTGAAACTAGTGGTTTTACCAACCATCAACAATTGATGCTCCTAGTTGATTTCTACTTCGTGTCAAACATCCGGAACACTTCAAGGATCATCATATCTATCCCGATATGTTATAGTTCATCACGAAGCTCTAGTAGCTTGGTGGCAATGACTTTGGAGAAACATCACTATCTCATCGGAAGATCAACTCCCTCGATTCAAGTGATTGTTGCACTCGGATAATCCGAGCACAAGCTCACGATTGAGCTTTTCTCCCTTAGTTTGCAGCTAAGAAAATCGTCGGAGGTCTTATACCTTTTGGCGTGGCACGACCTGAAATCCCAATTTCAGCCCTTGAAACATCTCATATGTTCGACGTTTAAACGTCTTTGGTGCCTCTACTCTAAACCGTTTAACGAACTATCACGTAGTTATCAAAGCGTGTATTCCGATGTTGCAACATCCACAAACGCGTTTGGGGTTCGCACTGTGGCGGTGCATTAAGGACATAAGCTTTCTCGTCCGCATAATCGCTACTTTCCAACTTTCAACTATATTTTCTCTAGGAACATATCTAAGCATGGAACTAAGCGCGCTTCGACATAATTTGCAAAAGGTCTTTTGACTATGTTCAAGATAATTAAGTTCATCTTATGAACTCCCACTCGAATAGACATCCCTCGGTCATCTAAGTGATTACATGATCCGAGTCAACTAGGCCGTGTCCGATCATCACGTGAGACGGACTAGTCATCATCGGTGAACATCTTCATGTTGATCGTATCTACTATCGACTCATGCTCGACCTTCGGTCTCGTGTTCGAGGCCATTGCCATGCTAGGCTGTCAAGTTAACCCTAAGTGTTTGCATGTGTTCGAGGCCATGTGTACATGCTAGGCTTCACACCCGTTGTATGTGAACGTAAGAATCCATCACACCCGATCATCACGTGGTGCTTAGAAGCGACGAACTTTAGAGCTTGCCAGTTAGGGAGAACACTTCTTGAAATTGTTGTAAGGATCATCTTATTTACTACCGTGTTCTAAGTAAACAAGATGCATAAACATAATAAACATCACATGCAATTATATAGTAGTGACATGATATGGCCAATATCATATAGCTCCATTGATCTCCATCTTGGGCTCCATGATCATCATCGTCACCGGCATGACACCATGATCTCCATCATCATGATCTCCATCATCGTGTCTTCATGAAGTTGTCTTGCCAACTATTACTTCTACTACTATGGCTACGGTTAGCAATAAAGTAATTACATGGCGTTGTTTAATGACCGCAGGTCATACAATAAATAAAGACAACTCCTATGGCTCCTGCCGGTTGTCATACTCATCGACATGCAAGTCGTGAATCCTATTACAAGAACATGATCAATCTCATACATCACATATCATTCATCACATTCTTCTTGGCCATATCACATCACATGCATACCATGCAAAAACAAGTTAGGCGTCCTCTAATTGTTGTTTGCATGTTTTCGTCTGCTATGGGTTTCTAGCAAGGTTCTTACCTCATAAACCACAACGTGATATGCCAATTGCTATTTACCCTTCATAAGGACCCTTTTCATCGAATCCGTCGACTAAAGTGGGAGGCGGCACCCGCTAGCCACCTTATGCACCAAGTGCATGTCGTCGGTGGAACCTCTCACGTAAATGCGTGTAAGGTCGGTCCGGCGCTTCATCCCTACCGTCGAAACAAGATTGGACTAGTAACGGTAAGATATTGAACAACATCAACGCCCACAACTACTTTGTGTTCTACTCGTGCAAAGAATCTCAATAGACCTAGCTCATGATGCCCTTTGTTGGGAGCGTGCGAAATTCAAAATTTTCCCGTGTCACCAAGATCTATCTATGGAGAAACTAGCCGAGGAAGGAGAGTGCATCTACATACCCTTGTAGATCGCTAAGCGAGCGTTCAAGAGAACGGGTTGAAGGAGGTCGTCGTGATCCAAATCACCGGAGATCCTAGTGCCGAGGCGGCACCTCCGCGTTCAACACCGTACAGCCGGTGGCGTCTCCCGCCTTGATCCGCAAGGAGAGAGGGAGAGGTTGAGAAGACTCCATCCAGCAGCAACCGGCATGGTGGTGATGGAGGGCGTGGCAATCCGAGGGCTTCACCAAGCACCAAGGAGAGGAGGAGGAGGAGAGGCTGCACCAAGAGGAGAAAACTCATGTGTGTGGGCACCCCAAACCCAAGTATATAGGGAGGGAGGCTGCGCCTCTGGTTTCCACCCCAAGGGTGCGGCCAGCCCTAGATGGGGCTTGGGGAGCGGCAAGGGGAGGGGCGCCCACTAGATGGGCCTGGGCCCATCCGCCTAGGGTTGCCCCCTCCCCTTGGGCCTTGGGCCTTTGGGGCGCACCAGCCCACACGGGCTGGTTCCCTCCCACATGGCCCATGCAGCCCTCCAGAGTTGGTGGCCCCACTTGGTGGACCCCCGGGACCCTCCCTGTGGTCCCGGTACGTTACCGGAAAAACCCGAAACTTTTCCGGTGACCAAAACATGACTTCCCAAATATAAATCTTTACCTCCGGACCATTCCGGAACTTCTCGTGACGTCCGGGATCTCATCCGGGACTCCGAACAACATTCGGTAACCACATACAAACTTCCTTTATAACCCTAGTCGCCAGACCTTAAGTGTAGACCCTACGGGTTGGGAACCATCGACATGACCGAGGCTTCTCGGTCAATAACCAACAGCGGATCTGGATACCCATGTTGGCTCCCACATGTTCCGATGATCTCATCGGAATGAACCACGATGTCAAGGATTCAATCAATCCCGTATTCAATTCCCTTTGTCTAGCGGTATTTTACTTGCCCGAGATTCGATCGTCGGTATCCGATACCTTGTTCAATCTCGTTACCGCAAGTCTCTTTACTCGTTCCGTAACACATCATCCGTGATCAACCCCTTGGTCACATTGTGCAATATGATGATGTCCTTACCGGTGGGCCCAGAGATACCTCTCCGTTTACCGGGTGACAAATCCGATCTCGATTCGTGCCAACCCAGAGACACTTTCGGAATACCGAATGCACCTTTATAGCCACCCATTTACGTTGTGACGTTTGGTACACCCAAAGCATTCCTACGGTATCCGGAGTTGCACAATCTCATGGTCTAAGGAAATGATACTTGACATTAGAAAAGCTTTAGCATACGAACTACGATCTTTGTGCTAGGCTTAGGATTGGTCTTGTCCATCACATCATTCTCTAATGATGTGATCCGTTATCAATGACATCCAATGTCCATGGTTGAAACAACCATCATTGATCAACAGCTAGTCAATAGAGGCTTACTAGGGACATGGTGTTGTCTTGTACCCCACATGTACGAGTTTTTCAATACAATTATAGCATGGATAATAACGATTATCTGAACAAGGAAATATAATAATAACTAAATTATTGCCTCTGGGCATATTTCCAACAAAAAGTGGCTGAATTACTCACGGTAATCAAGCTCATTGTTTGGGTGGACAATCTATCCATCCCCCGGCGTGCTCATCGGGGTGTACCATTTACTCAAAGCCCCGGGCGGAGCTTTTGCGGTCCT
>JAHIAM010018995.1:0-13073 GCA_021605205.1 Aegilops longissima
GTGGTGAAAGAAGCAAGCCGTCCGTTCGGTGAGCCGTGTGCGGACGAGCGTGTGGGGTGCAATGCGACGCGAAAGTGTTGTGAGTGTACCGCCTTTTTCCTTTTAAACTAGGTGCCGCCCCTCAAAAAAATGTTGCGCGCCCATCATACTACTACTAGTAATCCGGTAATCCCGACTAAAGCAGGGCGGGTCTTTTCCAGCGATATCTTTGGGAGGTTGGCTTAGTTGGGTTTTTAGATTTGTCTCGGTTCAATAAAAAGCAGAGTTGGTGATGGGTGTACTGTCATCCTGCAATATATCCGATCTATATCTAACGGATAGGAAAAACTATGACAATTTACCCACTCCTCTCCACATTTGGAGATAAGGCTTTCCCTCGTTCATCCTTTTCTCCCACAAGATCTTGATCTTCCGTGCACAAATACTCCTACAATATGTATATTATTGTGAAAGTTCATATACACGGCGAGATTAATGCAAACCCAGATTTTCATTACATTTGAACTTTTAAAACAAAAAAAAAAACCCGACCCTAAACCTATTCTCTGGCGGCAGGCGTCCTCCATCTGCGATCTCTATTAGGGGGGTTCAAGACCCGTGAAGTGAAGGTCCGGTCTCCGGCGAGAAAAGGAGAACACGGGATCTGGACCGGCCAGTTGGCACACCATGCCCCGCCTCCACCCTACTCATCCCGGAGAGTCCCGACCTCGGGGTGCGGGCGTTGGGCCGGCAAGTAGGGCCGCGTGGTGCGGTGCTCCGTCGTCGGCCGCCGGTGCCACGCTTGTCGGTCGCGTCGCGTCCCTCGCCGCTATTGTCGCGAGGCGACTTGGCGGCGGCGACCCGAGCTTCATCCCGAAAAAGCTCTCCGGGCGTTCGCCTTCGGTCATGGCGGATGTGGTTGGGGGGGCGATGCGCTATGGTGTGGAGGTTAGCTGGGCGTTGCCGCTTTAAGTAGCGCATTCGGTGAAAGGGCGTCCGGTGCGTCATTAATCGCGGAGTTGGTTCCTCGGGCACCGAGCCTCTTACGACATCTGAGCGCGGCATGAATCGGGGGCGGCCCGGTGAAACGCGCGCGGCGCGGGACAAGGGCTTTGGTGTGCCGGGGTAGTCCTCGGCGTAGCGTTGGAATGCCCTTTTCCTCACGATCCCGCATGTCATTGAAAAAAGCGACCCGGCATGGTCTCAGGTCGAAGGATGCAGTTGGCGGCTACACCACTCCAGCAGAGCGTCCGGCGCCCGTGCATCCTCGACAAGCGGGTGTTGGGGTGTGTTTGGATTGTGGCCAAAGTGCACCACCAAAATTTTGGTCATGACCCAAAGATTGGTCTTTGTTTGGATGGTTGCCATTTCTTTGGCATGCCAATGAACTCTAGCCAACTCTAGTTCATTTTTCTTGCCAATGTCGGCCAAATCATGGGCAACAATACCTCAACCAAAATTTTGGCTAAATGCTTTGATGGGGCAACCTTGGCACAAACCAAACATACGTTGGTGGTGCCACAGACAAACTCCACCCTCGGCACCTGGAACCCGACCGTGTCTATCGAGCGATATGGCGTGTAGCTCACATGATCGCCGTGTCGAGGCGGTCTGGGCTGCGCCCCATTGTTGGCCCCAAAGACCCACATGAGCGGTTGTCGGTGGCGAGAGGTGTGGGCCAGCTCCTCCATTGGACTAGTCTGCGCTAAATCGTCGACGGTGTATGTCCCGGTTCCCTGTTTTCCGCCATATTGGCGTGGTGCTCCGCGTGCGCGTGGGCCTTTCACTATGTAGGCCATGAGACAACTTATTGTTTATTTGAGCCGTTCAAGTGTAATCATGTGGCGTTTGCTTATTTCTCATTCCTCTCAACCCTCTTCTCCATTGATCATGTAAGCCCTCGATCGAGTCCATCCTCCGCATTTGAACATTCCGTGAGTATCATTCGCATGTACCCACCTAGTCCTCTTTCAATAGATCTCCGGACCGAGATGAAATCGAGAGGAGCAGAGTAGAACACGTGATACCTAAAGTAGTTCAAAACTTTGAACCGGTGATCATAGCATCCATAAATCATATATAAAGGGTATTCAATGTTAGTTCGTTTTTGAGCGTACAATATACTCCTCTATCCTTTCTACCTTACATATAAGTTTTATGTGTAGTCAAGTATCTCTACTATGATAAAAAAGGTATCAACATTCAATAACGCCCAATCAATATTGTTAGATTAAATACGTACTCCTAGATTTGTACTCGAGATGGTTTCCAATTTGACTATTGACAAGATTAATAGTACTCCTTTCACATAGGTGAGTAAGTCATCTTAGGCTGTGCACCGTGACCAAGGAGGAGGGAAAGCGAGAGACATTAATGTTTATTGCTAATTAATAGTATTGCATGCAATGAACTAACCACCATGTCATGTTTGATAGTCTGGGTCATTAAAGCATGCACACCCTCATCTCTTATTGGTTCATATGTCAGAAACAAGAAGCGAGGTAGAAGTTAATGCAGCGCCTCGTGTTTGGGATTATTTGGTTTTTGTAAGATGACTTACACACCTAGGCGGAGGAGTACATGAGATGTATAATGTGAAAATTATATCATTGGAAACTCCTTTCATCTGAAATTGACCATATGCTTTGTGTAAGTTGCATGTCATATATTATTACTCTAACATTTGGTCAAAGTTAGCCTCGAAAACGCATTAGACCCTATATGCTTTGTGTAAGTTGCATGTCATATATTATTACTCTAACATTTGTGTAAGTTGCATGTCATATATTATTACTCTAACATTTGGTCAGTATAGTGGAAGTGGATCCTCGTGGGTATCCTGCCTTACCCTCCCTTCCGGTCACTTCTTGGCGGACCCCATGCTTGCTAGGCCCGCATGTCGGTTACTCAATGGGTTAAGCCACGTCGAGGATCCTCATCCGTAGTATCTCCCTCTGTTTTATTTACTCCGCAAAAAGGAGTAGTGGTATATAATAAATGGCCTTGAGGAGGGAGGCGTCGGTTTGCTCTCAAGCTGCGGTCCCTGGCCAGCATGAGGCAGCGTGTTCCATTCGGTGGCGGCGTGGAGGTCAGCGTGCGGGCTGCAACACGAGCGCGACAGAAGCGATGTCTGATCAAAACCGATTGACGGTCGTCACGGAACCACTATTCACACAGAACCTTTGCTTTGACTCGCCAGCTTGCCCTAAACCACACCGTCAGCCCATTCCCCACCTTTGATCCCTAGCCGCATCAGCGTCCCCTAGTTGCGGAAAGCCATAGTGCGCGCAAGATCACCTACAAGATCTGGCGGCGGGCGCCAGCATCGCGGCGGCGGTGGCGCCACAACCTCCGTTCCCAAGCTCGCTGCGGCGGGCCAATCGAGTTCTGGAGCCAAGCTACGAGGAGGAGAAGCCGATCAATGTTCCTGCGGGTCGCGGCGCGAAGGCCCCGATGGGTATGAGGCGATGGGCGTCGACTTCGTGCGGCGTCCGAGTCCCCATGGTGCGGGCGGACCAGCGGTTCAACATGGCGATACTAAGGAGGACCCGGGAGGCGGAGGCTCAACTCGGCGGAGGCGCGCATGCCGCTGCCGCCGAGGCTCTCTGCGGCGAACGGATAGTGGATGTGAACCGTCGGCGACTCAATGGTGGGCGGCCTCTGCGAAGCGGGCAATCCGGTGCAGGCGGAAGCTGACTTCGGCGCGGCGTGCTCTCTCGTACCCTGCGGGGCAGAACGGAAGTCCAGACTTGACCGGCGGAAACGGCTGAGGCGCGAGATGCGCGCTCCGCCAGCGCCCTCTGCGGCGGGCCGGAAGTCACTGGACTTGAGCGAGGCGGCGGAGGCTCGACTCGGCACGGGCGTCGCGGATCTGCGCCGCCGAGCCCTCCTGCGGCGGAACGGGCGTCCTCGACTTGAACGGGCTGTGCTCTCGTCCGTCTGACGCCCTTGCGCTCCTCTTGAGCAGTAGGCTGAGGCGAGGACAACCGCGGAGAGCCGTCGGCAGCGGCGGCAGGTGGTCAGCGGCCGGCAGCCAAGGCAAGGCGTCTCTCTCTTTCCCGACGATGATAGTTTTTCTTTATGTTGTTTTTTATTATTATTGATCTTTTGCTGTGTAAAAACATACTATTTGTTATGCAAGTGACAGGTCTACCATTTGAGCGGTTGGATGAATATCCTCGTCTCTAACCCTTCTTTCCTTCTTCCTCACCTCTTCTTCTTCCCCAACAGACCACGCACTTGCGGGCATATCCGGATAATCGGTTGGATAAACATACTCTATGAGCGAAAATTATGTGTCGTTGATAGGATGGCTGAGTTTGGTTTGTTCACATCGACGGCATATGCGATGAGGGTGTGTTCCTTGGTTGGGTTTGCGCAGGAAGCGAAGTGTGAGGTGCGGTCGACCCGTGGCGTCACGAGAGCGACCGTGTGAGTGCGGTGCGACCGCGACAACCGTCGCATAAGTGTACCTCCTTCTCATTTGAAAACTTTAGGCAAGCTTGGCAAAAATGTGTGGCGCAATAAAGCCCTAGACCCAAACAGGATAGTAGTACCTCTGTCTAAGGTTTATTGGTCCCCATTGTATTACGTGCCAAATTTTGACTAGATTAAAAGAAAATGTTCGCATGTCACCAAACATTATATTGTTCAAAACTATGTTCAAATCTGAATCCAATGAGATAATTTTCTTGACATGCATTAACATTTTGTTAGTTAAATCTTTAGTCAAATGCAAACTATAAAGGGACCTATAAACCGGGGCGGATGTAATCCGTACTAGGAGTACTAGTGTTAAAAAAAGAAAAGTTTTCCGATACAAATCCTCGTTTCACGTGTCAATTAATGATTATTTTTTTTCGAAAGACCAAAGAGCTAACCATCTCACTCCTCATCGGCTTGATTAATGCAGCTATGAACCTTCTCACTTCCATGAATATTAATGTCCTAGTTTTAACCCCATCAATTTTCCTCGATTAGTGTTAGTGGCCCTTTGCAATTTGATATATTGGCCTTGTGTACAAGGGTAGTAACTATATTTGAATCCTTGCCCATTGCGGTGTCGACTTTTGTGGTTTGGCGAAGTCGTTCAGGAGAGAACATTGGGAAACCAGATTCGCAGTGCTTACTTTAGCGAGACAACCTTATTTGCATCCGAAAGTCCTTTACTAGTACTACTACTAAGTACTAGTGCGGTGAATGGTTTCAAGAAGGAGAAAAGCTGAGTCAGCGAAGAAGAAATGAAATATTGGTTCCGTGCCTTTGTGATTTGGCGCCTCACTGCTTTGTGATTTGTGATAGAAGGGACGGGAGTAGACTTTGTGCTCTATCTTGTACTACTCCTACATGCGTCCAAGCATGGGAGAAAAGAGGAGAGCGTTGCATTTTCTATTCCTTCAATCAATCAATCGGGAGCGGTTCCATCTTTTTTGCTTTGTCAGTTCATTTTAGCTATTTTCACATTTGGCTACACATTGTGGATGCCCTTCCGTACCACTTGGTTTTGCTCCTGTGCTATCTATACAAATCTCAATTATATTGATCTAAAAATTATAGAATCAAAGATTAGTAAAGGGGTGATTTTGCCCAGCGGATGGCGGGGAGGTTTCTTATTTTGGAGGGCGTTGTCTGGTTTTGCTAACATGCGGTCCCGCGTCGGTGTTTTACCAAGCTGATCCGCCCACATGAGGCGAACAACGGCAGAAGCAACACGTGGTTAAGTTGAAGAAGATGAGGAGGCGAAGATGATCCGCGTCCCATAATGAGAACAACGTAAAGCAACATGTGGTTAAGTTGAAGAAGATGAGGGAAGCGGATTCAACAGCGAGTGAAATGATGGTTGCTTCGTCCCTCAACTTATTTTTGCATTATATTCCTCCCTTGCTTGGGGAAAGGTGCAGCTTTGTGATTTGGCGCCTCATTGCTCATTACTCGCTTGGTATGGTGGGCTACCCGGCTGCTCTGCACTTTATTCGGTGCCGTGGACCGGTAGCTTGATGTCCCACATGGCGTGAAAGGACTAGAAGATTTAAGCGGCGCTCCACTCTTCTGACGGAGGAGTAGGCGACAGCCCGATGAACATCACTTGTCTTTGTGTATATAGTTTGATCCATCGATACAAACCCGATTAAAGGAAAGGCGGGATTTTTCCCTTGGTGATAATCTTGCCATACATTTCAAGGCAATTTTAATGTATGCAAACTGAATAATTATAAGTAACAATATGATATCTAGTAAAACTAAAACACATATGATTTATTGTGTTAGAGTGTAGTAGTAGTGTTTATTGCATAGTTGTTAGATGTAACATGCGATAGCGTGTAGAGATGTAGTTTTGGAGGGCCTCTGAGAGAAAAAGCGTAATCACGGTCACGAACTTGAATAAAGCTGATTACGGTCACTATATCGTTTTGCGGTGATTATCCGGTCACTTGCTCACAGATTCAGCATCGGATTGCACTGTTGACCGGCCAAATAGTCTGCGTGGTGCCATGTTGACTAGTTAAATTGACCACGTTCCTTGTGGGTCCCACTGTCGATTCGCATAGGGAAAAGTCGGATAAACACAAATTCGCGGTAGCGACAAGGCTCCAACCGTCTTGGAGAATCACTGGTTGTGTATGTATGCATCGGGGCTGATGTGTGCGCGTGTAATCACTTGGCGTGAGAGTGTGTGTTGGTCGTGTGGTGTCTTGGTGTGTGCATGCATGCGTGCGTGTGTGCGTGTGAGTGTTGCGTGCGTCGTGCGTGGCTGCGTGTGTGCGTGTGAGTGTTGCGTGCGTGCATGGTGTGCATGTGTTGTGTAGGTATTTAAGTGGTTGTGTTGTCACGTCACCATACTGTGTATTAAACAGAATGACTCGGCCATTGTTGGTGCCTTCATATTTGTGATGTTGTTGCATTCAATACTTTTTTAATGCCGTTTGTTTTCATTTACTAACATGAATCATTATGACTTGTTTATCTTGTGAGAAAAGGATGACAAGGAAGGCCATTGCAAATGTGGAGAGGTGTGTGGGTACCTTTTGCAAAACTGCCATAGTTTCTTTCCTATCCGTCGGATATAAATCGGACGGCCTATATTGCAGGATGGGAGCACACCATCATCACCAACTCTGTTTTTTATAAGAGTGTATTTTATGTATTTTATAATAGTGTAGATGTAGAGTAGATACAAAGAATTGGGCATGATGTTAGTGAGATAATGTGATTCAACACTAGATTGGTGCCACGTGGGCGTTCAACTGGTCAACTAGTCATGTCATGAGCAAATACAAAGTTATCGGTGAGCCGTGGTATAATAACCACTAAGCGTAAGCGGTGACCGTAATGAGTGGATTATGAAGTCAATGTATGTATCGTGCTTTCACTTCAAATACAATGATCGTCATTGCATATATCGAGAAAAGATGAAATTGAATTTTACGGGGCTTACTTTTAGAGGACATGGAGATAGTTTGTGTGCATCGTGAAAGGCGTCTGGGTGGATGAGAGAGATGCTCTTCGTTTCTCTTTATTATGACTAACTTTGTATATAGTATAAAATATACAAATTCACGGTTTGGAATAAATATCATTGTGGGCACAATGCAATGCAAATTAACGTTAAGTACTCCTCCATATAACTTTGTAATGTTGTATATATAGAAACTCTAAAATAATTTTTTGCCACTTTATTCAAAAGGAATGTTGTATGAAATAAGCGTGAAGGAGGGCTTTTTAGATCAATGCGTGATGTAACATGTGTGAATGTGTAGTTGATGCATTTATTGGGGCCTAGAGAGGTATGTGTGTGTCGTGTTGAGAGCATGGATAGAGGGCGGCAGAGGGTGGGAGGATATACGAGAAATGAGGTGGTCTAGAGAGAGAGAGCGAATGAGCGTCACGACAAGAGATTCCATTCCCTTGAGTGTGTATATGCAGGGGGAATAGAGGCACAGGAGAATTTTTACGTGTGTGTGGTGTTTGTGTTGGTATGTGTGGGTGTGAGAAGATAATGAGGCGTGGGAGGAGGGTGTGTCACCGTGAGGTCGATGGAGTCGGAGGTGAGGCCCGTTGTTCGGTTCCGTCCTGCCATTGGTGGCCCATGACACATTTAGGAAGACCCATGGATGACTAGTCGTACAAGACAAAGATAGCAGAATTGTGAAGGACTGTGTCCTTGACAAAGCCGCTAGGATTTGTAACCCTAGGTTCTCGGACTAAGGTAACCCCTCTATCTCTGATATTACTATTCATCCAACCTAACTTTAGGGGCATCCTACAATGCTCTACTAGAATCATACTAAATCGATTAGGAAGAGAGGTGTGAGATAATGCGTGAGAGGCGGTAGTAAAGATAATGTGCGTGAGACCGTGAAGCAGGTCCATGTATATAGAAAGGTCGATGAGGATTGTGCGTGTGTATGTTTGCGAGAGGAAGAGTGCTTGTGATAAAGGTTAGTGAAAGTTGTAAATTTACGAGAGGAAGGAGGTTATATCTAGAGAATGTGTGCGAGAAGACACCTCGGGAGAGAGTGTGAGCATGTGTGAGAGACCACCGATGGAGTGAAACTACGTAAAAACTGCTCTACACATTGATTAAAGATATAAATTGTATCCAAATATTAGGATGGGATCATGATATTTGCAATTAGCGTAAGGGCGGTCATTGATCCATCGGACATCTAGATTCTATCAATTTGAGCATGTCTATGTTATTATTCGACACAATTGATCCACATAGTTAGTATTTTGAACTCCGGACAATGCATTTTAGCAATCGAATATAAGCGTGAGTATAGTTCATGTTGTGTGTGTAAAGCACATTATACATCTGAAAGTTACACAATGGACATTTATAAATAGCTACCTATGAACTAGTATACATTTGAATTCAACCTAAGGTGGTTTAAAAAATGAATTCAACATGAAGTCCATTCAATTATTTGAATTTGATATCATGGCATTTGTAAACCATACCTAAACTATGGGGTACCAATCTTTGCTCTGATTTTGTACATAATAGCATATGTATGCGTGTACAAAATAGATTCAAATTAGCTCCTCCATTCCAAAATAATCGTAGTTATAGGATTTTCAAGTGTCAAAATTCAAAAGAGCGGATAATTTAATGAGGTTTTCAAACATACAAGGTCAAATATAACGTTGTCTATTTAGGTCAATCCTCATAGTTCAAGAGTACTCTAAGCGTGAATGCTTGTGTTTCAAAATTTGAGCGACGTAAAAGAGCCTCTACAAAACGCGTGAGACCAATGTTTGGTAGTACAAAATTACTTTCTAATCTCCGACCTGTGAAACCTACTGGCCCGGCGTCCAAGGTCTAAACAGGGGTAGGTTTGTAGCTTCATCTAGGCATATGCAACGCCTCCGAAAACATTCATACACAATGGCCGCCTAAGCACACATGGCTGGCCAAATCGCCCGCCCACTATTTGGGACACAGGATTACCATCCTACCCCGACCCGCGATGGGTCCGAAATTTAAGAGGGGGCAAAGTTTGTTCTTTCCCAAATTTCAAACAACGCGTCCCATCTTACATTCAAAAAGCCAAAAACAAGCGTCCCGACCGAAACATGGTTCCCCCACCCGTCGATTCCCCATTAGTACTCGTGGCAAAACTACCTCTCCACCAGCCGAAACCCCGTCCTCCGTCATCACCCATCCCACCCATCAACGCCGCCCTCCTCCATCACGCGGAGCCGATACCCGGCGTAATGCGTCCACCAACCTCAACATAACGCCCTCCGGCTAGTAGTTGAAAAGCCGAGCCGTCGTGCCAGAGCAGTTCAACCATGCCATCCTGCGCCTCACGCTGCCGCTCCAACCGCCACCCTCCACCGCACGGGCTGTTCCTCGCCGTCGCCCGGCCTTCCGGATCTGCTTCCCTCCATGACATACCGCACGGCAACGGTCAACAATTTGGCCATGGGTTCGTCCAAGCTGCACCCTCTAGAACATCGGTTTCCCGGTAAAAAAAGAAGATCGGCGCGACATGTGGAGTGACCACCGCAACAACGAAGAAGGTACTCCTCTTCCCTTATTACGTACAAATCTTACGTCTCACTTGCAGTATTCATCCCACGAGAAGACACTAGTTGACCGCTTCTTCTTGATACTAGATGTTCCTAGTAACTTCGATGCACAAGGTTTCTCCTCATATACTATTTCACCTTAGCTAGAGGTCCATTGCCCCCAAATTTCAATTTCTGGCGATTGATTCCCAATTGAAGCATTCCCAGCGTAACAGGCGCTAAATGCGACTATTAAAGAGGCAATAGTGTTTATCTTAGGCGTCTGACCTAAACTCTTGGCGCCAATCTGGAGGTGGCGGGATTAAAGGATGGCTTGGGGCGTTTGCCTGCAGCGGTGGTGTGGTCGATGGGAGGCGGGAGGCGGCGGAGGCGCAGTGCAGGCGGTGGTGGCAGTTCGTGAAAGATCGTCACGATGGTGGCGGGAGGTGAAGCGAAGGCCATCTGCCGTTCCTTATAGATCGGACGGTTCATTAAAAATCGGTGACCTATTTATTTTCGATCATTGTTATCTTAGATATGACCACATGTGGTGGTGTCTTTGGAGAGTACACTGCATTTCTGTGCTCATATATTACAAAATCATACGGAGTAGAATCTAATTTTGTTTGCCATGCAATGTTGTAGAGCTATCATATGTCTCCTGTCATTTATTTTTAAGCCACCTGCTATACGCTACTTTTACGATGCACTAGTTCTACACACTTCACCATACTCTCACTATTGTGTTTTTTGCAAGAGGTATTTCAGACTTTCCTGCGAAGAAAGAGAAGGAGCAAAGAAAAGGAAGTCGCCAGCTTGGTATGCACAGTAGGCAAGACCGTTCTCAGCTATAAAGTGCGGTGTCGCAGATGGAGCAGTAGGCGTAGCTGTAGTTGATGACCTCGCTGCAATGAACCACCATCCGGTGCTTGCTTTAACCGGCGGTGTCATATGTGGTTGCATGTTGTGTCGATTGTATTGAAAGGCGAAGTCGGTCTTTATTAAGATAAGGAAAGATATTTTTACATGAACCACCATCCGGTGAGCACGGAAGACAAATAGCTAGTGAGAGCCGGGAGCCGTGACAAGCCCACAAAACAGGCATCAAAGAAGCCAACTAAAAAGCAGCGATGGTGGCGAAGCACCCCTCCACGGGCTCTCGGTCCTAGATGATCATGTTCACCCTCGCGGATGTCTAGCTTGTATTGCTTCAATTTGGTTAAATTGCATCTTTAGCTTACATTATACCTTTGAATATGACATGCCTTTACTTTTTGGTACATACTAGTACATCATGTATTAACCATGTTCTTACATAAACTAATGTTCTTGTGGATCCCTATCAATCACTTATAGAGGAGCGGCAGGGGACTACTCCTCATTTAAAGAATCTTCGCCTCCGACATGATTCTCAAGAAGAAATGCTAGATGAAGATAGTGAGCGTAGCTCGTAGTTGATTACAGCATTTCCCCTACACTAGCATTGCGGTGCTTGCTCTAACTTGGCGCGTGATATGTGGTTGCATTTGCATATGGTGTCTAGATTTTAATTCTTCCAATCTGGTTAAACTGCATGTGCTAGTCCAAGCTTATACTCCGTAAATGTGACATTATACCTGTTAATGTGACATGCCTTCCTGTATTTAGTACATAGTTAAATCATCTATTAAGCATGTCCTTACATAAAACTATTGTTTTTTTGTTCCGCATCAATCAATATGGAGACACCTTTAGTATATGCGGTCCGATATTAGTTGCATCTTTCATATGATTTATAGCATCCTGCTTCTAATTTGTTGAAATTCCATTTATGATGGGGCCTTTTAACTTGGCAGTTATATTGGTTGCATCTTTCATGTGGTGTCTAGTTTGCATTGCTTCTTATTTGCTGGAATGGTTTCTTCTTAGTTTACACAACAGTTGTGAACATGCCATGCCATCCTGTTTTTCTACATATTCCATCGGTATCATGTGTTTGCCTTACATCAAAGTAGTGATTGTCGTTATCATGCATGAATGAGTTATGAAGAGAATTTTATTGCTTTTTCTTGTCGGTTTACTTGACAATTCAAAATCAATAAAGCGGAAGGAAGTTAGCAAGCGGCGGATAAAGGTGCTCCTTCCAAGCGGAGGGCCTCTGTTTCTACTCCTCCACACCCCAAGATGATTTCCAGACAACACATGCATAGACACTCAACAAAGCTGTGTTTATGATGACACGTCTCCCCTAGTGCAGCATCCTTGGTGCTCCCTCTAACTTAGCACTGTTATATGTGGTTGCATGTTATGTGTGATGTCTAGCTTGTATTGCTTCTAATTTTGTTGAATTCCATCTGCTTACTTTACATTATACTTGAATAAGACACTGTTCTGTTTCTAGAACATACAATATCATCTATCACACCATGTTCTTACATCAAATTACTACTGTTGTGTAACCTGCAACAATCACTTATCATAAGACACGTTTGACTTGGTGTGATATAGGTTACATCTCACATTCTTTTCTAGCTTGTACTACTAATTTGTTGAAATGGCACTTATAATGAGACAGTTTTAACTTGGTAGAGTGATATTATTTGCATCTTTCATATGGTGTCTAGCTTTCATTGCTTCTAATTTGTTGAAATGCCTTCTCCTTAGTTTACACATCATTGTGAATATGCAATCTGTGAATATGCAATGGCACTAATGAGAGACCTCTAACATGGTAGTGTGATGTTGTTTGCATCTTGCATATGATTTATTTTTTCTTCACATTTGTTTAAGCCATTTATCTTGAACCTTATTAACTTGCGGAAGCGATATTTGTAGCATCTTTCATATGGTGTCTACCTTCCATTGCATTGCTTCTAATTTGGTGAAATGTCTTCTTCTTAGTTTAACATCATAGTTACGGTTTCTCTTCCGTCTCTTTTTCATACATATTACCTCCTTCCTATCATGTGGTTGTCTAACATCAAAGTTTTTTAAATGGCATCCGCATCAATTTGTTGAAGAACTAAATTTTATTTTTTCTTGTCCTTGACTTAACATGGCCGGAGAAGAGGAAGAAACAAGAATGGCGGGGGAAATGAACC
>JAHIAM010018997.1:0-15910 GCA_021605205.1 Aegilops longissima
CTTTAATTTATCATGAACTTAGTACCTAATAGTATTTTGCATGTCTATGTTGTTGTAGATAGATGGCCCGTCTTTGTTGTTAGTTGAATTTTAATGCATTCCTTGAGAAAGCAAAGTTGAAAGATGATGGTAGCAATTACAATTGGGTCCATAACTTGAGGATTATCCTCATTGCTGCTGGAAGAATTCGTCTGGAAGCATCGCTGGGTGCCAAACCTCTTTGCGAGAACAACGCCGAGATGTTATGAGCGTCTGGCGAGCAAAAGCGATGACTACTCGATAGTTCGATTGTGCCATAATTTACAACTTAGAACGGGACTTCAACGGCGTTTTGAATGTCATGGAGCATATGAGATGTTCGGGAGTTGAAGTTAATATTTCAAGCAAATGCCGGATTGAGAGATATGATGTCTCAAATAAGTTCTCTGCTGCAAGATGGAGGAGAATAGTTACATCGGTGAGCATATACTCAAAATGTGCGGGTATAAAATCACTTGATCAAGCGGGAGTTAATCTTTAGGATGATAGTGTCATTGGCAGAATTCTTCAATCACGCCACCAAGCTACAAGACTTCGTGATAAACTATAATATGCAAGGGATGGATAAGACAATTCCGAGCTCTTCCACGATGCTAAAGGCTGCGAGGTAGAAATCAAGAAGGAGCATCAAGTGTTGATGGTCAACAAGACCACCGATTTCAAGAAAAAGGGTAAAGGAAGAAGGGGAACTTCAAGAAGAGCGGCAAGCAAGTTGCTGCTCAAGTAAACAAGCCCAAGTCTGGACTAAGCACGAGGCTGGTGCTTCTACTTCAAAGGAACTAGTCCTTTGGAAGCGGAACTGCCCAAGTATTTGGTGATAAGAAGGATGGCAAGGTGAACAAAGGTATATGTGATAGACATGTTATTGATGTGTACCTTACTAATGCTATTGATGAGTGCACTGGGTATTTGATCTGGTTACATTGCTAATATTTGCAACTCGAAGCAGGGGACTACGGATTAGCGAAGATTGGCTAGGGCGAGGTGACGATGCGCATGGGAAATGGTTCCAAAGTCGATGTGATCGCGATTGACACGCTGCCTCTAAATCTACCTTGAGGATTAGTTTTAGACCTGAATAATTGTTATTTGGTGCGGCGTTAAGCATGAACATTATATCTGGATCTTGTTTGATGTGGGACGGTTATTCATTTAAATCGAGAGAATAATGGTTGTTCTATTTATATGAGTAATATCTTTTATGGTCATGCACCCTTGAAAGTGGTCTATTCTTTTGAATCTCGATAGTAATGATACACATATTCATAATATTAAGCCAAAAGATGCGAGTTGATAATGATAGTGCAACTTATTTTTGTACTTGCCGTTTAGGTCATATTGGTGTAAAGCGCATGAAGAAACTCCATTACGATGGACTTTTGGAATCACTTGATTATGAATCACTTGGTACTTGCGAACCATGCCTCATGGGCAAGATGACTAAAACGCCGTTCTCGGAACAATGGGCGAGCAACAGATTTGTTGGGATCATACATCTTGATGTATGTGGTCCGATGAATGTTGAGGCTACATGGCGGTATCGTTATTTTCTCACCTTCAGAGATGATTTGAGCAGATATGGGTATATCTACTTGATGAAACATAAATGCGAAACATTTGAAAAGTTCAAAAAATTTGGAGTGAAGTAGAAAATCATTGTAACAAGAAAATAAAGTTTCTGATCTGATCATGGAGAGAATATTTGAGTTCTGAGTTTGGTCTTCATTTGAAACAATGTGGAATAGTTTCACAACTCCATACGGAACACCACAGCGTAATGGTGTGTCGAGCGTAAATGTCGAACTTTACTAGATATGGTGCGATATATGATGTCTCTTACTGATTTACCACTATCGTTTTGGGGTTATGCTTTGAGCGGCTGCATTTCCCATTAAATAAGACACCATCTAAATCCGTTGAGGCGACGCCTTATGAACTGTGGTTTGGCAAGAAACCAAAGTTGTTGTTTCTTAAAGTTTGGGGCTGCGATGCTTATGTGAAAAAGCTTCAACTGATAAGCTCGAACCCAAATCGAATGTGTCTTCATAGGATACCCAAAGGAGATTGTTGGGTACATCTTCTATCACAGATCCGAAGGCAAGAAATTTGTTGCTAAGAATGGATCCTTTCTAGAGAAGGAGTTTCTCTCGAAAGAAGTGAGTAGGAGGAAAGTAGAACTTGATGAGGTAAATGTACCTGCTCCCTTATTGGAAAGTAGTTCATCACAGAAAACTGTTCCTGTGACTCCTTCACCAATTAGTGAGGAAGCTAATGATGATGATCATATAACTTGGATAAAGTTACTACCGAACCTCATAGGTCAACGAATAAGATCCGCACAGTGGTATGGTAATCCTTTTACGGAGGTCATGTTGCTTGACCATGGCGAACCTCGAACTATGAGGAAGCGATGATGAGCCCAGATTCCATAAAATGCCTTGAGGCCATGAAATCTAAGATGGGATCCATGTATGAGAACAAAGTGTTGACTTTGATTGAATTGCACGATGATCGGCAAGTCATCGAGAATAAATGGATCTTGGAAGAAGATTGGCCGTGTGATAATGTTCATCTACAAAGCTCGACTTGTTGCGAAAGGTTTTGACAAGTTCAAGGAGTTGACTATGATGAGACCTTCTCACTCGTGGCGATGCTTAAGTCTGTCGAATCATGTTAGCAATTGCGCATTTTATGAAATCGGCAAATCGATAACAAACTGCATTCCTTAATGGATTTATTAAAGAAGAGTTGTATATGATGCAGCCAGAAGGTTTGTCAATCCTAAAGGTGCTAAGAAAATGTGCAAGCTCAGCGATCAATCCATGGACTGGTGCAAAGCATCTCGGAGTTGGAATACGCTTTGATGAGTTGATCAAAGCATATAGTTTTATCAGACTTGCGATGAAGCACTGTATTTACAAGAAAGTGAGTGGGAGCACTACAACCTTTCGATAAGTATATGTGAATGACATATTGTTGATCAGAAATGATGTAGAATTTTCTGGAAAGCATAAAGGACTATTTGAAAGGAGTTTTTCAAAGGAAGACCTCGGTGAAGCTGCTTACATATTGAACATCAAGATCTATAGAGATAGATCAAGACGCTTGATAAGTTTTGTAAATGAGTACATACCTTGACATGTTTTTGAAGTAAGTTCAAAATGGAGCAGTCAAAGAAGGAGTTCTTGCCTATGTTGCAAGGTGTGAAGTTGAGTAAGACTCAAAGCCCGACCACGGCGGAAGATGAGAGAGAATGTAAGTCATTCCCTATGCCTCAGCCATAGGTTCTATAAAATATGCCATCTTTGTGTACCAGACCGATTATATACCTACCACGAGTTTGGCAAGGGGTACAATTTTGATCTAAGAGTAGATCACTGGACAGCGGTCAAAATTATCCTTAGTGGAATAAGGATATGTTTCTCGAGTATGGAGGTGACAAAGGTTAAATGGTAAAGGGTTACGTCGATGCAAGTTTCGACAACGATCCGAGATGACTCTAAGTCTCAATCTGGATACATATTGAAAGTGGGAGTAATTAGCTAGTGTAGTAGCTCGTGCGAGCATTGTTGACATAGAAATTTGCAAAATACATACAAATCTGAATTTGGAAGACCGTTGACTAAACTTCTCTCACAAGCAAAAATATGATCACACCTTAGTACTCTTTTGGTCTAAATCACATGGCGATGTGAACTAGATTATTGACTCTAGTAACCCTTTGAGTGTTGGTCACATGGCGATGTGAACTATGGGTGTTAATCACATGGTGATGTGAACTATTGGTGTTAAATCACATGGCGATGTGGACTAGATTATTGACTCTAGTGCAAATGGGAGGCTGAAGGAAATATGCCCTAGAGGCAATAATAAAGTTATTATTTATTTCCTTATTTCATGATAAATGTTTATTATTCATGCTAGAATTTTATTAACGAAACTTAGTACATGTGAATATATAGACAAGCAGTGTCACTAGTATGCCTCTACTTAACTAGCTCGTTGAATCAAAGATGGTTAAGTTTCCTAGCCATAGACATGAGTTGTCATTTGATTAAGGATCACATCATTAGAGAATGATGTGATTGACTTGACCCATTCCGTCGACAGCACTTGATCGTTTAGTATGTTGCTATTGCTTTCCTTCATGACTTATACATGTTCCTATGACTATGAGATTATGCAACTCCGAATACCGAAGGAACACTTTGTGTGCTACCAAAGCGTCCTGGCGTGGCTGGGTGATTATAAAGGTGTTCTCAGGTGTCTCCGATGGTACTTGTTGAGTTGGCATAGATCGAGATTAGGATTTGTCACTCCGATTATCGGAGAGGTATCTCTGGGCCCTCTGGTAATGCACATCACTATAAGCCTTGCAAGCAATGCAACTAATGAGTTAGTTGCGGGATGATGTATTCTGAGCAGTAAAGACTTTCCGTAGCGAGATTGAACTAGGTATTGAGATATCGGCGATCGAATCTCGAGCAAGTAACATACCGATGACAAAGCAAACAATGTATATTGTTATGTGGTTTGACCGATAAAGATCTTACGTAGAATATGTAGGAGCCAATATGAGCATCCGGTTCCGCTATTGGTTATTGATGGGAGATGAGTCTCGATCATGTCTACATAGTTCTCGAACCCGTAAGATCCATGCGCTTAACGTTCGGTGACAATCGGTAATATGAGTTTATGTGTTTTGATGTACGAAGGTAGTTGAGTCGAATATGATCACGGACATGACAAGGAGTCTCGAAATGGTCGAGACATAAAGATCGATATATTGGATGACTATGTTTGGACTTGAAGGGTTCGGGCAAGTTCGGACAAATCTGGATGCAGGGGTGTTACGGAACCCCCGGGAGTGTAATGGGCCTATTGGGCCTTAGTGGAGAAGAGGAGGGGGCGGTCGGGGCAGGCGCCCCTCCCCTCTAGTCCGAATTGGACAAGGAGGGGGCCTTTCCTTCCCCTCTCTCCTCCTTCCCTCTCTCTACTCCTACTCTTGGAAGGGTTGGAGTCCTACTCTGGTGGGAGTAGGACTCCCCTTGAAGCAGCGCCTAGGAGGGCGGCCCCCTCCTCCACTCCTTTATATCACGGGGAGGGGACACCCCATAGACACACAAGTTGATCAGTTGATCTTTTAGCCGTGTCTGGTGCCACCCTCCACCATAATCCACCTCGGTCATATTGTAGCGGTGCTTAGGCGAGCGCTGCGTCAGTAGTATCATCATCACCATCATCACACCTGTCGTCTTGATGGAACTCTCCTTCAAAGCTCTGCTGGATCGTGAGTTCGAGGGACATCATCGAGCTGAGCGTGTCTTTGAACTTCGGAGGTGCCGTGTGTTGATACTTGGATCGGTCGGATTGTGAAGGCGTCGACTACATCAACCACGTTGTCATAGCGCTTCCGCTTCGATCTCGAGGGTATGTGGACAACACTCTGCCGTCTCGTTGCTATACATCACCATGAACTTGCGTGTGCGTAGAATTTTTTTGAAATTACTCGTTCCCCAACAGATCCGGACCTAATGGCTGATGCTAGGCTAGGAATAGAAGGGTGGCCTGCTTGTACTTGGTTGGTAGCGCCGTTATGCGAGAGGGTTGGTAGTGGCTCGAACCATAGATGCTGCTCCGCATGGATGGCTCCACAGACTCTGGTGGGCACCATGATGGCGACGGTGGGTATCCCTCTTGGTCGTCCGGGCGGCAAAGTGCAGTGTTGCTTGTAGAAGGCTACGCCTCACTTTCTATCGTTGGTTGTTGGCGCTGTCTGGACAGGGGTACTCACCACGTCGTCTCTGATCAGTTGGATTGGGCGAGGATCCCCATGATGCGTTTACTCATGGGCGATTCGGACAGCTGAAGTATACGAGGAAGATTCCACAAGACTTGGTGATCAAGACAAGGACTCCTCTCCACCGGCGTATTAGACTAGGACTCTTGTTATCCTAGGCCTGCGGTACATTATATAAGCGAGGCCGGGCTGAGTCGATAGGGATATGCTAGATCATTATGATATTTTCATCATACCCTTAGGTCTTAGACCACAACATATGATCTCGAGGTAGATCAACTCTTGTAATATCTATATTCATCAAGATCAATCAAGCGAAGTAGGGTATTACCTCCATTAAGAGGGCTCGAACTGGGTAAACATCGTGTCCCCTATCTCCTGTTACCCATCGATCCATGACACACGGCTTGGGACCCCCTACGAGATCTGCGGTTTGACACCGACAATGGTGCTTTCATTGAGAGTTCGATGTGTGATCACCAAAAGATCAATGGCTCACTGCGAGATCAAGCTGCGGCGTCGGCGTCTTCATCGCCCGGCTCGACTGGTCACCTTGGCTTGACGAAGTGCTGCCCTACCTCAATCGTCATGTTGGGATGAGGGCCTTCATCAACATCAACTCCGATCTCTATCATGATCATGGAGGAATCATCCATGGAGGTCGGGCTCCGCGTCAACATTGCCCTCGGGCGGCCGTGTTATTTTTTCGAACATCGAACTTGTATCCGCTACCACCACCTCCTCGAGCACCGCTTTGGCGATTTCTTGGTGGAATTGTGCGAATTGAGTCTACAACAACCTTTGTAAAATTTAAATCGGCGTTCGATGGAGTAATCTCCGCCCGATCTCCGATATCACAAGAGCCTGTCGAATCTGGGCGGGAATCGGACGAGTTTGGGCGTGGTGTCCAGCGTCTAGCTTCGGGCGTCCTTTGGAAGATCAACCGTTGATCGGCTGCGGAATTCCTATATCTACAACCTATCTCCAGGAACCTTCCGATTAGTGCATCACTTTTCAGATATGTTTTCTGCGCGAATACGAATCCGACCTGAGTTCATCTTTCTTCATGAACGGGATATTGGAAAACCTTTTTGGAAGAATCTCTTTGTAGGGTATTGTGTTTTGTTTCTGAACACACACTCACAAATTTTGCTCCTTTTCGGAGGTACTCTTCACCGTCACGCTGGTGTCAAACCAGTCTGGTAACATTGCTCCACGTCAGCCGACCTGCGCTAGACAGATCGTCGCTTCATCGAGCCGAGCCTAACCTTATTGGATCATCAGCTCGGCAAGCTGAACAAGAGTTCGGCATCGCGAAGGCTAAATCATCACCAACACCATCGCCCCACGGATTGCACGGGTCAGGCGCGCCGACATCGCTGCTCGGTCACTTCATCAATCCAGCATTGACCGCGTCAAGTTATGACCAGCGTCGGCATGGCCGCACTATTGCTTCTTCAAGTCGATGTCCATCACGCCGAACTGCTTTAACACCTCGGCTGACATGGTAGCTGCAACGTCTCCTTACCGACCCGCTCCGTCATCTCGGCTAGACCGGGGGCTTCGCCATTTCTTCATCAACCTACTCCGGAGACTTCGGCGTCACCAGCCGACCAGTTTCGTCACGTTAGCTGGACCGGGGGCTTTGCCTCGGCGAGCCAACCTTTGTCAGCATCGCCATGCCGTCGCTTCATCGCCCATCATGCAATGGGTTTGCGGATCAAGTCCCAATTTTGGGAGTAACCTTTCTTCATATTGCTATAACAAATAAACCAGGTGCTATTAATTCTAGTAATTTTTTCTTGCTTGGGTTTATATTTCCTGAGGAATTATTACTCTGATTTGTTCCATCATTTGTACACAGGTCTGTCAAAGGGTGGCCGCATTAACAATGGTCGTGTGGTGATACGGTCAATTTCCGTGTACCGTTCGGTGAATGCCGCATCCGGAACTCGGACCGGCTTGTGAATTCAGGCTTTGCCACGCCTTCACCGCGTCACGCCGGCATACACGCCGACATTGACTTGGTAGCAGGCCACATCTCTTTAAATAAATTATTTTTGTGAAAATCAATTATGCAAGGATTTTTATATATTTATATTGTTCTTTTTGGACCGCACTATTTATGTGTGTAGGTGATCGACTTCGACTGCATCACGCGATCACTTCCGCAAGCCGACGTCGTCATCCCAATCGGCATAAATCGGCTCGCATGATCACCTTGTTGGTCGAATTACCATACCGACATGCTCGGTTGCCTCGGGGACTTCGGCATCGTTGAGAGAACTCTACCTCATCGAGTGTTCGTCACACGGGCCATATTTATTTTATTACTCACTTTGCATAAATTATTAATTATGCAACAAATTTTTTAATTTATTATTATTTCTATTATCTCCGGCTTGCACTATTTTCTGTGCACAGGTAAATGATCCGGGTCGAGCAGCGCTGTCACCTCGGCGTATCGACATACCACGTCACCTCGGCTGGACCGGGGGATTTGTCATCACTTCATTAACCCACGCCAAGGACTTCGGCGTCACACTGTCGGCCTACATTGGCCGTGCTATGTCGCCACTTCGGAGTGTCGAGCTCTTCGCTCCGCCACCTCGGGACCGGCTTGGGGGCTGGGACATTGTCGCCGCATAGCTCGAACCCGCGTGCTACCGAGCACATTAACCAGCTAAGTTGCTTTCATGCTCAAAACTTTTAGTTTTAAATTTTGTTCGGTTTGACCAAGCATTAAACTTTTTTGGCAAAAAGTTGTATGTGAAAAACTTCCTTGTCAAAACTTTGTTTGTGACACACAAATTCAAATACCCCGTTTATTTGGGGGCTTTCTTTATGAAGCCTTTCCTCTTGCATATGATTATACTTGTATGGCCGTTCCTTGTTAGTGTATTCATACAATATACCATGTTGACTTAAGTGTTCCATAAGCTGGGTTGCCTTGCTCACATGTTTACCCTCGTTCCCGATTGTTGGCTAGGGAGTAAAGGAGCACCTCTGCGATGTCATGATCGGGTCATCGAGCTCGGACCTCGGCCCAGGTGAAGCCGAAAGCTAAGCGCTCTTATTGTTTTCAATCATGGTGCGACTGAGCGGAACTCATGAGTACAAAAATCTATTGCACAAGTCTCATAGTAACAATGAGCAACCGAAGAAAGGTATCGGTGGGGTACTATTTTCTTTCAAGATACTTCTTACACCGTCGATAATATAGCATAAGTTCCACACGGCGCTTTATGCATTACAGCCTTACGGCCTGATTGCCTGGTTATCGGAAACACCATTGATATTCTCGACAGGTGGAGTACATAACATTTTCCGGCCCTTGACTGAAGAGGGAGAAGCCGACGGGGTTAAGACGCGTTTAAAGTTTGGGTGAGCACAAATATGGTATAAGTACTTCGGTACATACAATCATTATACATAAAATTCTTTTACCCAAGTCACTTGGGGGCTCTTAAATTAGTATGAGCTATTTTTGTTAGTCGTTGCACAGTCTGTTTCTACCACTCCTTTTTCGACTCGAGTGTATGGTCAATATCCGGATAGCCTAGCTTCTCTCTAAAGCCGCTCGAGTTTAGTTTGCTAAAATTGCCTCGGAGAAGCACTCCGCCTTCGGGATAGGGTGCTTGAAGCCGTAGGCTGACCCGCTTGAAGTCTTGAGATCGGATGTGTCATGTTAATGCACGACAGGAGCACAATTTTTTTAAAAAAAGACCAATTTCCGGATTGGCACCAAAATCTCGGTTTAGTCCGGACGTCAAGCTTTTACATAAGTTTTTGGCTTTTCGAGCCTATGGCACTTTTAAACTATTTATGTGTTTCCAGAATAAGTCTCGCAGTGCAACGTCAGACACCTTTAGAGATTCGGCAAAAACATTCCGGCTTGGGTTCCTCTGAGAGTTCCACTGTGACACCTTCCTACGTTCCGCTTTGTTTGGCTAGGTGTTCAAAGGCTTGGGTTGCCCGGTGAGGGAGTTCCGGACTAGGGGGTGTCCGGATAGCCGAACTATCATCATCGGCCGGACTCCAAGACTATGAAGATACAAGATTGAAGACTTCGTCCCGTGTCCGGATGGGACTTTCCTTGGCGTGGAAGGCAAGCTTGGCGTCTGGATATGTAGATCTCCTACCTTTGTAACCGACTCTGTGTAACCCTAACCCTATCCGGTGTCTATATAAACCGGAGGGTTTTAGTCCGTGGGGCGAACAACAATCATACCATAGGCTAGCTTCTAGGGTTTAGCCTCTTTGATCTCGTGGTATATCCACTCTTGTAACACACATCATCAATATTAATCAAGCGGGGCGTGGGTTTTACCTCCATCAAGAGGGCCCGAACCTGGGTAATACATCGTGTCCCTTGTCTCCTGTTACCATCCGCCTAGGCGCTTACAGTTCGGGACCCCCTACCGAGATCCGCGGTTTGACACCGACATTGGTGCTTTCATTGAGAGTTCCTCGTGTGCGTCGCCATCGGTAGGATGCCTCATCTCGTCTTTAAAGGCGATACTATCATCAAAGGCCTTGGCGCTGGCGAACTCTTGACTAGGTGGTTTCTTATGACCGCCGATCCGGCCACCGCGCCGACGATGACCTCTCGAGTCGTCGAAACCAATCTCGAGTTAGTTCGGAACTTGCGAACAGTTAGATCGATCGAGCTCTCCTCCATAAGCGAGCTCTTGGATCGCATCGCCGCATACAGGAGTCGCCATAGACTACGACGGATCGGACCTAAAACCGATCGAGAGATCAACTCTCCCGGGCTACCCATCATGTTGCTGTGATAGAGCAGCAATGCGGCGATTCTTCTTGTATCTTAAGGACTAGTTCGTCCGGTTCGATCCTCCATGCGGATTCCCGAGAGGGGCGGATGTCGATCAAGCCCTGAACTTAAAGTCAGGCGGCGGGTTGGACTCATTGGATAACACTCAAAAATCCAAACTTCCAAGTTCGGAAACTTCTCGGCCCTTGAGTCCTAAATTGGATGGGGTTCCGGATCTAGTTCCACCGCCCACCCAAACATTAGCGATCTCTCTTGAATTTGGCAAGAGCCGCTGAAACGATTACATCATTCTTGGGCGATTCCTCCTGGTTATGAACATGATAAAGGACTGCCGAGAGGAGGGGCAATCCCAATTTTCTGCAATAATTGCGGACAAGGAATCCTAAGCGCCATAAGTAAATCGCATAAAATAACCGCTTCTGACTTGGTGACCATAGTACAAAAGAAACTGTGCGATGGAAGTGCTGGAAAACCGAAAGTAAATTTTGGGATAATCCGGCTCCGAATACATCCCTAGTCCGAAACAAAAGGGTGCATCATTATCAAGCACGGGTTGAATACCAAAAACCAAAACCCCTAAAGAGTGCGGAACCGTCTTGGAGGGTTGGCTCAACGGACCTGCAAAATCCACGATGCGGGCGCCACTCCAACACACAGCCTTGGCGTGTTGGATACTCTGGCAGTGGCCAAAAGTGGCGTAGGCTTTTTAGCCGGGCGACCAACCCAGCGATACCGATGCGGTATTGACGGTCTTGAGACTTTCGCATCAAATAACATGCGGAAGCGAACAATCCAGCCTCGCCGAAGTCTACCAAGTAGCAACAACAAATCCATGGGCGACACGGCTATCACCTTCAGCGCGGTGACGAACCTAAATTCGAACAGCTAGAGCACCGGCCGCATTGGTCCTCGGTCCGATAGTGGGCGGTCTCCGTCTTACTAAGGTACTCATGGATGGCGGCAGCGGATCAAACCTCATCTATGAAACCCTTCAAAAATGGAAATTGAATGGAGCCGCATTGGCGCAGCACAACCTTGGAGGATAATCCCTAGTCGAGAAATGCGCTGCGGGAAAAATCACACTAGATGTAGTGTTGGCTCACGGACAATTACAGGTCGAAGAGGTCACGTTCAAGTGGCCCCATTGGCAGCGGATATCACGCTTTGTTAGAGGCGAGAGGCATTCACAATCTTCAAGCTATACCCCCTACGGGTATATGAAGCTCAAAATGCGGACCCAATGGGATAATCACTCTCGCCGATGATCTAGATACAGACACTCCGGCTGAAAATAAGACAGCCGCGGCCCTAGAGGCATTGTCCGAAGCCCTAGCGGCGGAGGAACTAACTACGCTGCGCTCCACGGTGGATAGGGGCGATGTGATCCTCGATAAGAGGTCCAAGTCCACCTCTTTTAAACCGTGGCGAAATAGTCAAATTTCAGGTCCATCCAACGGACCCCACAAAAGCGGCCTCCATTGGGGCACAATTAAGCCACGATGTCGAAGCCGCACTTCGAAATTCCCGGGAAAATTGGGACATTTTTCCTGGCACCCTTGAGACATGCCGGGAATCCCATGAGCTGGCGAGCACAACCTAAATATCCTAAAAGTTCAAGCCGGTCGAACAAACTCTTGGCGATTTTCGAACCCAAAAGGCGAGCAATGGGAAGGAGCTAGCCAAACTCTTAAGCAGATTCATCGAGAGATATAAAACATCCGGACTGGCTAGCTAATCTAGTAATGGTACCAAAAAGTACAAATCCACGTGCCTCTGCGTCGATTTTAAAGACCTTAACAAGGCCTGTCCAAGGACCCTTTCCCCTCCCTCGCATCGACCAAATCATCGATGCTACATGAGCATGATTCATTGTGCTTCCTCGGCGCATACTCCGGATACCATCAAATCAAGATGGCGGAGAAAGATCGAGCATAGCGGCTTCATTACTCCATATGGGCCATTACGCTTCAACACAATGCCCTTCGGACTCAAAAGCGTCGGCGCAACATATCAGCGCATGATTCAAACATGTCGGCTACCGGATAGGCAAAGCAGTAGAGGCATCGTGTAGGCGATGTGGTCGTCAAGACCAAACACGTCGGAACTCTAGTAGAAGACTTGAGGTGACATTCGACAACCTCGAGAGCATATGACATTAAGCTCAATCCGGAAAAATCGTCTTGATTGTACCAGCGGAAAGCTCTTGGGCTTCATCGTATCCGGTAGAGGAATTGAAGCAAACCGGCCAAAATCAAGCTCTGTCACAATTGGATATTCAAAAGACCTCAGCAGATACAAAACTAACGGATGCGTGGCGGCCTTAAATCGCTTCATCTCCGTTTGGGAGAAAAGGCTCGCCCTCTACCGCCTCCTCGGTGCACGAACATTTTGAATGGGCGGATGCTGCCACAGCGGACTCGAAGAAATAAAGGCCATCACGGCAACAAATCCGGTTCTGGCGGCGCCCAACCTGGCGAACCTATGTTATTATATATCGCGGCAACACATCAAGTTGTCGGTAGCGGTACTCGTCGTTGAGCGAGAAGCGAAGAACACAATTCCCTCTTCAAAAACCCGATGTACTACGTATCCACTATTCTAACTCCATGCAAATCCGGTACCCACATTATCAAAAGATAGCGTGTCACGGTGTTCATAGCATCCGGAAGCTGCGACACTACTTTCAAGAGTGTTCAATAACGGTGGCCTCGAAGTACCTCTCAGCGATATTATAAACAATCGCGATGCCACGGGCAGGATTGCAAAATGGGCTATCGAGCTCTTACCATTTGATATAACCTACAAACCACGGCGAGCTATAAAATCGCGAGTTACAGCTAACCGTCGCTGAATGGACGAAGCGAACTCCCTAAAAATGCAGGCGTACTCAACTGGATCATGCATTTCAGCGGATCCAAAATGTTGGCTGGCTTGGGATTTGGCGTCGTCTGGCGTCTAGCGGAACACAATCAATCGTACTTCAAATAATGTACATGGACTCCAACAACGCGGCGAATCTGAGGCCCTTCTACATGGTCTCGGATGGCAATCTCCATGGGCATTCAACGCCTAGAGGTGTGAGGATTCAAACCTCGCAATATCCCGAGTAAATGGAGACTTTGGCGCCAAAGATCCAAAATGGCAGCTTACCGCATAGCCGTCCTAAAAATGTCAGCTCGGTTGAAGGACTCGAATTCCACCATGTAGCAGGATAATAACCAGGCGATGAGGCGTGTTGCGCGCATCGGTAGCGAAAAGAGCGCGTCCTCAAACATCTTCTGGAGCGGCTCTTTAAGCCATCCGTATTATGGGAAGAGGTCCGGAAATAACAATCCGGAGCCATTTGCATCACCTAACTCGAGACCATTACGACACAATGGTGGCTCGCCAATGAAATAACACCTTGACTCACGAAATAATGGCAGTAATTGCCCGTGGACAGAACCATTCCTAGCCTATTTAATGCGGTAGGAACTTCCGAAGACCAAAATGAGGCCCGCTGCATAGTTGGCGATCTAAAGCCTACAAGGTCCATGAGGAGAACTTTATAAGAAAAGCACAACGGAGTCCTTCAAAGGTGTATCTCCGAAGAGGAAGGCGAAATCTCTGGCTGAAATTCACGCCCGGCCTCGGCGAGGCACCCTGCTACAGCCGGGCCCTTGTAGGCAAGGCCTTCCGTACAGGATTTTATTGGTGACAACCGGGCGGATGCTCGAGGACTTAGTCCAACGATCGTCGGTTGCCGGCTCTTTGCTAATCGAGCCACATGCCACCACCGCCCTCAAAACTATACCCATTACACGGCGTTCGCGGTGCAGGGGCTTGACATGGTTGGACCCCTTAAAGGGAACCCACAAGCACAAATACTTATTGGTCATGGTGGACAAATTCACCAAATGGATTGAGGCCAAGCCGGTTAAAGCGGCAGAATCCGGACGGTGATAGACTTCATATCCGGGGTAGTACACCATTTTGGCGTCCCCCAGCATCATCACGATGCAGCACGAACTTCACGGCCGGCGAGGTTAAACTCTGGTGCAAAAACATGGGCATCAAGCTCGATTACGCTTGATCTATCACCCCAAACTAACGGTCAAGTCGGCGAGCAAATGGTCTAATCATGGCGGCATCAAACCCGGACTAGTGCGGTCCCTCAAGGAATCTAACACGCCTTTGGGTAGAGGCTCGACTCCGTACTCTGGGGCTGTGGACCCACAAATCGAACTACTGGATTCACACCATTTTCATGGTATCTGGTAGCGAGCGGTTCGCCTGCGATATAATTCATGACTCACCTCGTGTGCGCATGTACGAAGAAAGAAGCCGAGTTGGATCGGCGGGACAGTTTAGACGCCTTAGAGGAGGCGGGATGTGGCAAAGGCTCGTTCCGCATTTTATCGGCAGCAGGCTCGAAGATATCAAAGCGAAATCGGGCCAAAACTTACAATGTTGGCGAACTTGTTCTCGCTGCCGGACAAGAAAAGGACAAACTTAAGCCCAAGTGGGAAGGTCCCTTCATCATCGACCAAGTCGACCGGTAGACATACCGTCTATATAGCATGTCGACAACCGACTCGAGCGAACCCATGGAGCGCAGCCCGTCTCCGAAGATTCTCGCCTAACGTCGGACTCGGGTTCGTCTCACTCCCATCCACCTTTTATATTTTTTGTCTGTCTCTTGTCCCCTCCTTCTTCCTACTTTTTTTCGGTACCTTTTATAGGCTGATTTGCGCTTTGTTCGCACACACTTGATGTGCTCTGGCACTCATTATACAGGGGCTTCTTTAGAGAAGCTTATTAGCAGGCTTCATGCCCAATACATATGTCATACTTCGCATGTACCTTTTATTCACCATTGTATGCATCGATATGACTTAATTTTTGGCCAAGCTGGGTTGCTGGCTCACATGCTTACCCCTCGTTCCCGATTGTTCGGCTAGGAGGTAAAGGGAGCACCTCTGCGATTACTCTTGCCGGTCAGCGGATGTGTACCTCGGTAGGTGAAGCGAAAGCTAAGCGTTCTTAAGAGAATATTGATCGGTGACTTGAAAGATGATTTATTACTTACTTATTTATCTGCCCCGGATGCTTTTTACGCTATTTTTATGATCCGGCATTCACTTTAGGGCATGCCTCCGAGAAAAGAACCCATATGGAACTATTCTCCTGGAAGATGTTTCTTACTAACCATGTAATATAACATAACTAGTTGGGCACTTATGCGATAAAGCAATTATGACCCGGCGCCTTGTCTCCATACATGCCCGGTTCTTTTA
>JAHIAM010019000.1:0-10123 GCA_021605205.1 Aegilops longissima
TTAATATTTCAAGCAAATGCCGGATTGAGAGATATAGTCTCCAATAAGTTCTATAGCTGCAAGATGGAGGAGAATAGTTACATCGGTGAGCATATACTCAAAATTCGGTATAATAATCATTGATTCAAGCTGGGAGTTAATCTTCGGATGATAGTGTCATTGAGAATTCTCCAATCACCCACCAAGCTACAAGAGCTTTTGATGAACTATAATATGCAAGGGATGAACAAAACAATTCCGAGCTCTTACAATGCTAAAAGCTGCGGAGGTAGAAATCAAGAAGGAGCATCAAGTGTTGATGGTCAACAAGACCACTAGTTTCAAGAAAAGGGAAAGGAAGAAGAAGAACCAAAAGAACAGCAAGAAAGTTGCTGCTCAAGAAAAAAACCCAATTGGACCTAAGCCGGCCAATGTTTCTCCCAACAAACTGGTCCTTTGGAGGCGGAACTGCCCCAAGTATTTGGCGGATAAGAAGGATGGCAAGGTGACAAAGGTATATGGATATAATTTATTGATGTGTACCTTACTAGAGCTAAATAGCTTTTGGGTATTTATCTGGTTATTTGCTAATATTTGCAACTCAAAGCGGGACTTGGAATGCGAAACCGGAAGGGCGAGGTGGATCCGGTGGGAAAGGGTTCCAAAGTCGATGTGATCGCGGTGACGCTACCTCTACATCTACCGGGTTAGTTTAACCTAAATAATTGTTATTTGGTGCGGTTGAGCATGAACATTATTCTGGATCTTGTTTGATGCGAGGCGGTTATTCATTTAAATCAGAGAATAATGTTGTTCTAATTATATGAGTAATATCTTTTATGGTCATACCCTTGAAGGTGGTCTATTTTATTAAATCTCGATTAGTAATACACATATTCATAATGTGAAGCCAAAAGATGGAAGTTAATAATGATAGTGCAACTTATTTGTTACTTTGCCGTTTAGGTCATATCGGTTAAAGCGCTGAAGAAACTCCATCTTGATGGACTTTTGGAATCCTTGATTATGAATCACTTGGTACTTGCGAAGTGCTCATAGGCAAGATGACTAAAACACGTTCTCGGTTCTATGGAAAACCGATTTGTTGGAAATCATACATCAGATGTATGTTGGGATGAATGTTGAAGCTGTGGCGGATATCGTTATTTTTCACCTTCAGGATGATTTAAGCAGATATGGGTATATCTTCTTGATGAAACATAAATCTGAAACATTTGAAAAGTTCAAAAATTTCAGAGTGAAGTTGAAAATCATGTAACAAGAAAATAAAATTTCTACGATCGATCGTGGAGGAGAATATTTGAGTTTGAGTTTGGTCTACATTTGAAAAATGCGGAATAGTTTTAACTGCCCCGGAACACCACAATAATGGGTGTCGACGTTGTCGTACTTTACTAGATATGGTGCGATCTATGATTCTCTTGCCGATTTCCTATCGTTTTGGGGTTATGCTTTGAGCGGCGCATTCACGTTAAATAGGGCACCATCAAAATCCGTTAAGGGACTCCTTATGAACTATGGTTTGGCAAGAAACCAAAGTTGTGTTTCGGAAGTTTGGGGCTCGATGCTTTGTGAAAAACTTCAACCGATAAGCTTGAACCCAAATCGGAAAATGTGTCTTCATAGGATACCCAAAGGAACATTGGGTACACTTCTATCCAGATCCGAAGGCAAGACATTCGTTGCTAAGAATGGATCCTTTCGGAAGGGTTTCTCTCGAAAAAAGTGAGTGGGAAAAGTAGAACTTGATGAGGTAATCCAGCTCCCTTATTGGAAAATGGTTCATCAAGAAATCGGTTCTTGACATCTACACCAATTAGTGAGGAAGTTAATGATGATGATCATGAAACTTGATCAAGTTTCTCTTGAACTCGTGGTCACTAGAGTAAGATCCGCACGGTGTCGGTAATCCTATTAGAAGTCATGTTACTTGACCATGGTGAACCTACAAACTATGAAGAAGCGATGGTGAGCCAGATTCATAAAATGGCTGGAAGCCATGAAATCAGATGGGATCCATGTATGAGAACAAATATGGACTTTGGTTGACTTGCCCGATGATCGGCAAGCCATTGAGAATAAATGGATCTTTAAGAAAATTTGTGGTAATGAAGCTCTATAAAGCTCGAATTGTTGGAAAGGTTTCACAAGTTCAAGGGTTGACTCGATGAGACTTTCTCACCTTAGTGATGCTTAATCTGTCGTATCATGTTAGCAATTGCTGCATTTATGATTATGAAATTTGCCAAATGGATTAAAAACTGCATTCTTGAATGGATTTCTAAAGAAGAGTTGTATATGATGCAACAGAAGGTTTTGTTGATCAAATTAACAAAGTGTGCAAGCTCCGGGATCAATTTATTGCAGTGCAAGCCTCGGAGTTGGAATAAATGCTTTGATAGTGTGATCAAAGCATATGGTTTTATCTGGACTTTTGGAACTGTATTTACAAGAAAGTGAGTGGGAGCTCTGTAGCATTTCGATATTATATGTGGGCGACATATTATTAATTGGAAGCGATATAAATTTCTGGATAGCATAAAGGATACTTGAATAAAAGTTTTTCAATGAAGACCTCGGTGAAGCTGCTTACATATTGGGCATCAAGATTTATAGAGATAGATCAAGGCGGCAATTGGACTTTCACAAAGCACATACCTTGATAAAGTTTTGAAAAAGTTCAAAATGGATCCCAAGGAAAGGTTTTTACATTTACAAGGTGTGAAATTGAGTGGACTCAATGCCCGACCCGAGAAGATAGAGAAAATGAAAGATGTTCCTATGCTTAATAGGCTCTATCATGTATGCAATCTGTACCAGAACGTATGTAGCAATAAGCTTGGCGGGAAGGTACCAAAGTAATCGAGTGGATCCTTTGGACAGGGTCAAGAACATCTGAAATACAAAAAGGACTAAGGATATGTTTCTGATATAGGTGACAAAGATCTAGTGGTAAATGGTTACGTCGATAAGCTTTGACAGATCGAACGATTCTAAATACAAACCCGGATACATGTTTTATTAAGCGGTGGGCTTTGGTGCAGTTCTAAACAAAGCGTCGTGGCGGGATCTACATGTGGCGAGTACATAGCTACTTGGGCACAAATGAAGATGCGGATGAAAGAGTTCATTTCCGATCTAGGTGTCATACCTAGTGCCGGGACCAATGAAGATCTTCGTGACAATATGGTGCAATTTTGGCAAAGGAATCCAGATTTCACAAGAGGACCAACATATCAAAGGCGCTTCAATTCCATCCGGGACCAAGTCCGGTGGGAGACATAAATTTGCAAGATACATACGGATCTGAATATTGAGACCGTTGACTAAGCCTCTTCCTCGAGCAAAACAATCACACCAAGACTCCATGGGTGTTAGAATCATTCTTTGTAATCTAGATTATTGACTCTAGTGCAAGTGGGAGGTGAAGGAAATATGCCCTAGAGGCAATAATAAAGATTATTTATTTCCTCATATCATGATAAATGTTTATTATTCATGCTAGAATTGTATTAACGGGAAACATGATACATGTGTGAATACATAGACAACCATATAGTCACTAGTATGCCTCTACTTGACTAGCTCATTAATCAAAGATGGTTATGTTTCCTAACCATAGACATGTGTTTTATTTGATTAATGGGATCACATCATTAGGAGAATGATGTGATTGACATAAACCCATTCGTTAGCCTAGCACTTGATGTTTAGTATATTGCTATTGCTTTCTTCATGACTTATACATGTTCGGTAACTATGAGATTATACCCCCGGTTTACAGGAACACTTTAGGTACTAAAGCGTCCTGGCTAACTGGGTGATTATAAAGTATTACTCTGGTGTCTCCAAAGGTACATGTTGGGTTGGGTATTTGAATTAGGTTTTGTCACTCCGATTGTCGGAGAGGTATCTTGGGCCTTCTCGGTAATACACATCATATAAGCCTTAAACATTGCAACTAATAAGTTAGTTGCGAGATGATGTATTCGGGCGAGTAAAGAACTTGCGATAGCAGATTGAACTAGGTATTGGATCCGGATCGAATCTGGGAAAGTAACATACCGATGACAAAGTGTAGCGACCCGGCCTCGAACGGTCAAACCTACGTATTCTTTTGCCATCCACGGATCGTATCTTTGCCCTTTACGTACATCAATGTATATATCAAAGTGCAATCACATGCATAAATAACGTAAAACGATATATACCTCATAATACTCGGTGGAAACAATCAAGCGGGTGTGGAGTCCCATCAGCGCCATCGGGGGTTGAGTGTAAAGGCCGTAACCACAATTCGTAAACCTTCAAATAAATATCGCAACATGATCGTTGCAGCCTGTGGTCGTTACATTGAATGTGGCAAGATCACAATAAGAGAAAACAGATGATAAACTATACTATATGCGGTATGGCTTTTGGCTCTGTATCTAAGTTTTGTTTTTCGTAAAAGCTGATTTTATTTTACCTACATCAAAGGAATAATGAAGTCTACTATGGAGTTTTCTGTCATGACATGGTTAACCATGTCTCATAGCCCAAAATCATCATAAGTTGCCCACAATTAAGTTATCGGTCCGGTGTTGAGGTTCGAAATAGATCCAAGTCGAGGCTCAAATTGTAAATGGAAGGGACCCGGCTAATCGATTAGGTTATAACCCTCTGCGAAGGTTTGTACACTTTACCCAAGATTGATCCCTCTTTTCGTTCTCGCCCAGTGTTTGAGAACAAGATGGGCTATGGTCTTCCAAAGAGTTCCTCGACCCTTTGGGGCCCATCCAATCCTCTGGTCCTTCTACATTCCTAGTCCGTCCCGGCCAGTCACAAAAGGTCAACCAAGCGAGCCCATAATGACTTGCGGTTGCACGGGTAAGCTTAAGGCGTGGTATTCTTCCGTCTCTTTGATGCAGGTGAAGCTTTCCCGGAGATGTTGGCGCTTCTCCATGCATCCGGCCAACCCTTTGGTTTCTCCGGGGCTGCCCGTCAAAATCCTTCACCCATGGTGTTTGAAACCCTGTCTAAGTCTTGAAGTCTTGAGGTCTTGAAGATCACGGTCCTTGCAGATTTCCATCAGGGTTATCGTCATTGACAGAGCCTCCATTCTCACACCACTCCCGAGCACTCATTACCAAACCCGTCTACTATAGCGTAGCATTAAAATAAATAACGTCCGGGCTTGGTAACGGGGTGGGTTCCTACCTCATGCATACTACTCAACTACAAAGTTCAATAACACTCTTGAGGGTGGTTGCAAAGGTGCCACTAAATGCAATAAAAACATAGGTATAAAGCAATGATCAAAGTGAACTTGCACGGGGCGATCTTGAAAGAACTAGGGTTTCGTAGTAGTAATCTTAGCCTCCGGGAAATTCTACGAGGCAACAATAACTATGATAAGCACATAAATAGGATCACATAACACAACATAACAAAGGTAACATAACACAACAAAACAACCAAAACCAAATCAAAGAAAAACTCAAAGAAAAACTTCAAAGTTTTCCTACTCCAAACAATAGCTAAAATAGTTTTATATAACAAAATTTCTTAAAATAACCTAATCATGGTTTTAGGTTAACTTAACGAAAGGGATTAACTAAGCAACTAGGAGCAAAAAGAATTAATTAAATAGCTATTATAAAACTCATTTTAGGCTAATCCAATTTCTATTAAGAAAAATAATTTAAAACTTTTATTAATTACAAATAAAAGTTCATCTAATAATGGAAACTAACCTAGAATAACTAATCACAAGTTAAAAATTAAAATTAATTTACAATTTAATTTTAAAAACAAAATAAGGTTTTTAATTAATTTTTAAATAGGAAATTTTTTTAAAATTAATTAAATTTAATTAACCAAAAAATACTCAAAAATTTCAGGGTTTGGAAAATTTTAAAATAAATATTAAAAAAACAGAAAATAAAATAAAAAAAAGCCAATTTGGGTATTCTGCCCAAAACAATATTAAGGCATTTTAATTATTTTTAACATAGCTAAATATATATTTTCAGAAACTACATAAAATTTGCAATCCAACAAAAAAGAATCACTCAAAATATTAAACAGAATAAAAGATATACATTTTGAAAACTGAAACTATTAAGGCTAAAACAGAAAATCAAAATAAAAGGAAAAAGCCTAATGGGCCTATCTTGTCCTGAGCGTAATTTAGTCTAAATGGGCCTCAGGTTAAAACTAAAAGCAGGCGGCTAATTGACTAAAACCTAATAAATAAACCGGACGAACCGGCGGTTCTTTTAATAAATCATACCCCTTGAGGGTTCTAATAAATGGCCGTCTAAGATGGATCGGACGGGGAGGATGATTCGGTGTCTTCACGGCAGCACGGCGTGGAGAATCGTCGGGGCTCGCGTCGGGAGCTCAGTGATCGCCGTCTTGAGTCTTGAGGAGGCGGTGAGGAGTTCGGTGGGGTCGGGGTGTTGGGAGGACGAGGCGTCGAGGGCGACAATGGCGGTCTGAGCCGGCTCAGCGAGCCTGGCGGAGGAAGGAGGCAGCGAGGCGAGGAAAGCAGGGGTGCGGGAGGGCTTTATAGGGCGGGGCCTCGTCGGGAAGGAAGGGATCGGGAGGCGATCGGGATCCGGATCTTCGGGATCCGCGATCTCCGCGAGTAAGCGTGGCGTGGGGCGGGGAAGAAGAGCGGGGCCTGAGGATGAGAGAGAGAGAGGCGAGGAGCGGTCGGCCGATGTGAGTCTCGGCAGGCGAGGTGAGGAAGCTGGGCAGGCTCATTGGTGGTGGAATTGGCTATGTGGGCTGGCATGGGGATTCGGTATGCTGGGCAGGTGGCTGGTGGCGCCGGGGGTTTTCTTTTATTTTTTAATTGAAACAAAAACAAAAATAAAACCTAAACTATAAATAATTTATATAGGGTATATATATACCAAAATGATCAGGGAATATTCCCTTTCATTTGAACATTTTCCAAAGCAAAATCAAACTTTATGAAAATCCATTTTTTCAAATTCAAATAAATTTCAGATTTGAATCCAAATCTTTTGGCATTGTTTCCTCTGATATTTTTGGAGTGTCATGTTTGCTCCTCTCATACTTTTGATCAAGTATTTATCGGGCTTAGTTTTGAAATGTTTCCCACATGCCAAAGTTTGAAATTCAAATTCAAAACTCAAAATTTGAAAGAGGGTTTCAAAGCACTTTCAAATGATTTTCAACTTGATTCATTATAACTTCCAACTCCTATTTCATATAATTGAAGAAGTCATTTTATCTTCCCTCATGAAAATCATTGAGTTGCATAAAGCTTTGGATTTGAAAACTTCCCAAATGAAATTCAATTCTTTTTCCAAAACCCTATTCATTTCAAAATGGAAGAAGTCATGTCATCTTCACTTCTAGGTTTTGGTGTTGCAATGAACTTGAGTTCAATTGGCATCCAAAAATGCAAGATGGAAAGTTTGGGAAAGTCATTTCATTCCTCTCATTCAACTTTCAAAAGTTTCAATTTCCACTCAATTCCATTCAATAAATCGGTCAAACAATCGGACAACAACCATAGTTATTTATTTAATATAACATTCCAAAATTTAGAATTTTGGGATGTTACAAACCTACACTTAAAATGAATCTCGTCCTCGAGATTGAAGAAACTAACAAGAAAAGGTTAGGGGTTGGGGTCTTCTAGCAAATGTTAAGTCGGAGAAGGTCGGTGGGCTACCACTCTTAAAATCAAGTTCTGGTTCCAATAAACTCGAATCTGCCTCGGAGTCTTGACAATGTATGTATCTTCACATATCTTACAATAACTCCTTCATTAACGCTCTTACATTAGGGCGTAAAAGTTTTCCTCGAAACCTTGGGTCGGTTCTTCAAAGTTGTGGTTAAATCGGATGGATCTTCTTAGTGATGGGTGCATGTCCATTCTAAACAACTATCGAAACACTCATGGTGGTCTACACTTTATTGGTTTTCTCCTGCGAAAGCAGGTGCAGGTTGAATCTCACAGTATAACCTCGTTTGACAGCTGCCATGTACATGGGTTTATCATCCTACCACTCTAAAGGCTTAAGCAAGGCTTGGCGTCGTCACTTTACTATGGGTAAGTCTCTCAGATTTACCATTCCAAATAGGGAGGCGAAAGATACGAGTAAGTCGGTATGGTGATCAATCCATTCCGCACCAGATCATTGCCACTATAAGGCTTAGCGAATCTCGTATTCTAACACTCGGTCATCCTCACAAGCATTGCAGAATTTCTCTTGTCGCAGACCAAGTTCGGAAAATCCATTGATTACGCAAGCCAAACAAAACATCTATCGTTTCTTCACAACTCTCGGGTTTTGCGTAAACTCCTATAGAATGTCGGTTGATCAAATCGTAGTCTATTCCCAAAATTTCTTTCTCCGATGGGTACTTGATCCTTATTAATTCTTGGGCCTGTGGGTTATGGCCCACTTCAACACTAGTGCAGCTTTAACTCATCCTTGGGGTAACTCTCTTGTTCCATATTACATCCTTTAAATCCGTAGTACTCTGTTTCTTCGTACCATCATATCGAACAAAACTCCAACTTATTTTGTCCAGCTTCCTTCTATGGACCGTCATGAGTAACACATTCCTTTCTTCATTGATCTTGTGGCTTTCTGAGTACTATGACCAAAAGAATGCGAGTTTATCCATAAAATCTCATTATTCTCATATCAATCTTTCATTACATCCTTAACCATTTTCGTAAATCCAAATTCCAAAAAGTACTTTGTTACAAATGCTGCCACCCACATGGTTTGGTATGGTGGACATTACTTCAACTTTATTTATTTATCCTCCTCGAGTTCTTGATCCACTTGGAATTGTGCGACATGTGTCTTGAATTCTTCAATCTTACGGTTCATCGTGGTGGCCTTGAGCTTCACCTCCATCATCTCCGTATGCACTTCACTTAGGTATTCGAGTATGGAGTCTTGCTTCAAGTATTTCTCCGATGCGTATGGCTTCCATGGCTGCTTCACGAACAGCATCGAAGAAAGTTGCTTGTAGCACCGTGAAATGAAAAATCTTGCCCCATCATTTTGGGCAAACTCCTTTCACATGGTGGAGTGTACCTCCACATACCAAAGTTCCACTCCCTTATGCATGAAGGGTAGCCTTTGTAGACGCATCTCCTTCAAGGTGAATATGCTTCATCATGTCCTTGAGGATCTTGGGTAATCATGATCACTTGTCGGGTCATGATGGTTTCGGACCTTTAAGGAAAGACTTCGTAAAGGTGCGTCATCTGCGTTGTATAACAAAGTGGTGCTTTCGGAATGAGGTACATATCTCCTAGGCACACATTCATATCATCAAACAAAACTTCAAACTCAATTCCAATTTCCTGTTTATGCATCACAACTCACTTTCTTCCATGTTCATCCGAATATTAATTTCCAAGATAAAATATGACAACTCCTTAAAGCTTTTCAGCATGTGACATTACAACTTTATTGAGTCATGAACTATTACAATCTCGGGTAATCTATTACATAACTCAACTCATTGAGCTCATGAAAATGAAATTGCTTTCTACTACTCTTGTTTCCAATATCAAAATTCCAACTACTCAACTCAGCTTTCATCTTGTTGGGACATTTAGTAGCATAATGTCCTGCTTCCTTGCAGCGAAAACAAATGACTTTCGATAAGTCTTTGGGCTTCTTGGAGATGGTGCACTGCTGCTTGAGTTCCTTGCTTCCTTCGAGACAATGATTGGCATAATGCCCGGCGTCCTTACATTCAAAAGCAGGTAATATGACTCTTGTCCCTATTTGCAGAAATTGGGTTGTTACGAGGGTGTCTTTGTTTTCTCTTCACAGGTTTCTTCGTTACGATCAAACCTTCTATTCGAGTGGATCAAACTCTATTGCTTCCGTCGGAAGTATCCGGATACTCTTTCCTTTCCTTGGTGCAATTCTGTGAAAATGTCCTTCTTCTCCACATGAATAGCGAGGCATTGGAGTAACATCTGTTGAGGCCTTCTCCATCAAGGTCTTCAACATTCCTTCATCCTTGGTTCTTTCATAACTTCTCGGAGGCTTCTTTCATTCCTCCTTCCTGCTCTGAATAGTTTGTTGCACCATGGGGTAAATGTAACCTTGAGTCGGGTAATGGG
>JAHIAM010019001.1:0-15659 GCA_021605205.1 Aegilops longissima
AATCCTAAGCATAGCACAAGATCGTGTAGTTCGTTTTGCTAGAGCTTTTCCAATGTCAATATCTCTTCCTTAGACCATGAGATCGTGTAACTCCGGATACCGTAGGTGTGCTTTGGTGTACCAAGCGTCACAGCGTAACTGGGTGACTATAAAGGTGCACTACGGTATCTCCGAAAGTGTCGGTTGGGTTGACCGGATCGAGGCGGTTTGTCACTCCGTTGGCGGAGGTATCGCTGGGCCCACTCGGTAGTGCATCATCATAATGAGCTCAAAGTGAGCAAGTGTACGTCACGGGATCATGCATTCTGATGCAGTAAAGTGACTTGCGATGAGACTGAGCGAGGTATTGGGATACCGCGATCGAGTCTCGGGCAAATAACTATACCGGCCGACAAAGGGAATTGCATACGGGGTTGATTGAATCCTCGACGCCGTGGTTCATCCGATGACATCATCGAGGAGCATGTAGGAGCCAACATGGGTATCAGGCCCTGTTGGTTATTGACTGAGGCGTCTCGGTCTATGCCATGTCTCCGAACCCGTAGGTCTACACATAAGGTTGGTGGCGCTAGGGTTATTAGGAAGACTTGTATGTGATTACGAATGTTGTTGAGTCCGGATGAGATCCGGATGTCACGAGAGTCGGAAGGTCCGGTAAGATTTATATAGGGAAGTTGTCAAGCGGACACGGAAAAGTTGGGGCATATCGGTGTGTCGGGGCCACGGAAGGGTTCGGAGGTCCACCGGGAGGAGCCACCCCTCGGGGGCCACTGGGCTCTTGTGGGGATAGCAGCCAGCCCTGGTCGGCTGGGCGCCCCCCTTGGGCCCATCGCCTAGGGTTGGGGGGACCCTAGAGGCCCCCTTGCGGGGCAAGCTCCCTCCCTTGGCCGCCGCCCCTCTAGATGCCATCTAGAGTGCCTTCTCCCTTCCCCTATAAATAGAGGGGTGAGGGAGGCAGAGCCACCACAAGCCAAGGCGCAGCCCTCCCTCCCAACACCTCTCCTCCTCCGTTTGGTGCTCGTGAAAGCCTGCCGAGATCTGCTTCTCCACCATCATCACACCGTCGTGCTGCGGTGGAGCTGTCTTCCTCAACCTCTCCTTCCTCCTTGCTGGATCAAGGCGGAGAGCGTCACCCATCTTGTCACGTGTGTTGTTGAGCGGAGGTGCTGTCCGTTCAGCACTTGGTCATCGGTGATCTGAATCACGTTAGTCGACTCCATCATCACCGCTCCCTCGAATGTTTCCCTCGCGATCTACAAGTGGTATGTAGATGCAAACTCACTCCCTTGACTCGTTGCTTAGATGAACTCATAGATGGATCTTGGTGAAACCGTGGGAAAAATTTTAATTTTCTGCAGCGTTCCCCAACACCTCTGCGGTGACTTTCATCGCCCGACATCACGACTGGTACAGCGTACCACAGCATCATCACCGACAATGGCACAAATTTTGCCAAAGCGCCCTAGCCCGTTTTTGCGACGAAGGGCATCGATTGGACTTAGCGTCCGTTGTCCATCCATGATCAAAGCGGCGGTGGAAGCGGCGAACAGCCTCATCTGTCCGGCATCAAGCCTCGGTGGTCGAACGCTGGATCGTTCGGCGCTGGCAGGGAGTTGCCACCGTCCTCGATCTGCGCACAACTCCAAACAAGTCAACTAGCTTCACCCTTCTTCCTCTTCTCTTGTGCGAAGTCGTCATCCCACGGATATAGAGTTCGACTCCCATGTCACCATGTACCGAAGAGGAGCGAGAAGCTGCGTCAAGACAGCGTCGACCTCTTTGGAAGAGGGCGGCTGTTGGCACTCAGCCGATCCGACATCTACCAGCAGCCTGCGCCGCTACTACAACAAGAAGGTCAAGCCAAGATCATTCCTAGAGGCGGCCTTGTGCTCCGTGATCCGTGAACAACCCGGCCAGCACAAGCTATCGGCCTGGAAGAGCCCATTCATCATCGACAAAGTGCTTGAGCAGCGACTCCTACTACTGATCGGCCTTCCGAAGCCCGAAACCGCAAGAGAGCGACTCGGCAAAGAGCGGCGGCCATGGAATCCGAATCTCCTCAAAATTTCTGATTGATGCAGTATGTACTAGGCTACCCTTTGTGTTTAAAGTACCAAGACTTGGGCCCCGAGGCAGGCTCGGGGACTGCCCTCTTTGTTATCTATATGATAAGATTTATGCCTTGAGTATGTTACTCCTGTTATGCTATTTGGCACGGGCTCGACTAGTCGGCCGGGGACTCACCATATGGGCTATGAAATGCTTCTGCGGTCGGACAAGTAACGTCGGTGCCTAAGCCGTCTCTGTCGAAGCCGCAGCTCATGAGCGCTGTTTGGTGGGCAGGAGTAAGGAAGACGAGCACCCTCGAAAAAAATAGCTAAGGACCCAAAGCATAAACATAGTTTAAATCGGCTTCAGCCCGCTTTGTAAAACCGACTCTTAAGTAGTCGACACGCTTCTACCCAACTTGCTTAAAGACTCTAAAAGATGGCCAAGTACTTGCCTTCTCAAAAGTTAGCCAAGCACTTGACCCAGACGGCAGCCAGAGAGGTGCCCGATGGGCAAGCGGCAAAGGAAAAAACCATAGGCGATAAGCAAGGAAAGATAAAATTAGAACAATATTTACATAGCTTAGGCCCTTGGCGGATCTTGAACAGAGGTTGAGAATACACCCTGGGTGGAATTGTCTTAATTAACAAGTTCTTTCAAAGACTATCAAAGCAGATAAAATAAAAGCGAGACAGCGGCTTAGGAGCAGAGATGGGGTCGGAGGCGGAGGCGGCAGCGTCGAGCGCCTTGAGCTGCCAGCTAGGCGGTCTCGGCAATCGTCTCGGCGCGCCGACGAACAGCGCAGCTCGTTCTTTGGGCGTGGTCGGCTGAGGCTGATCGCCCGCTCCGTCTTGGCGCCTCCATGTCGTCTCCGTCCTCCGCCTCGTCTTCCTCCTCGGGCTGGGTCGATCACCTCCACGAGTCCTCGTCGTACTCGGGTTCATCCCAAACCACTGCGGCCCCTCCCCGTCCTCAGCCCGCTCGGGGGCGAAAGGCGCTGGTGTGTGTAATCGGCAATCGCCGCCACACGCTCGGCAGGCGTCCTCCACAGCCAGCAACTCCGGCGGGCCTCTGATCGAGAGCGCAGCGGTCGAGATCCAGCCACAGATACCACGCCTTGGCAATTCGGGGCCAGCGCTCGCAGCGCGGAACCCTTCCGAGCCTCAAGGCGGCCAGCCGCAACCTCGGCCGTCGGCGGTCCGGTAGGAGTCTTGGAAGCCGCATGTCCGTCCGAGTGCGATCGCTGGCTGACCGCTGGCTGGCGCGGCATCCGATGGGCGGCGCGGGCGAGCCTCAATGCTCGGGAGCTGCTCGTCAAGGGTCAAAGGCGTTAGCAGCGATCTCGGCACCACCGCCCTTGGCGCCTCGCGATCAGCCTCGATAAGCGATTGGCCGCTGCGTGTGGCGGGGAAGAAATCGCCAAGAAGAAGAAGAAGAAGCAAGTCGGAAAAACGAGTCGGCTGACCCATAGTGGCGACCAAAAGAAAAGTAAAAGCAAACTCACCGCACGATGTCCTCGATTTCATGGAAGCGGAGGTCAGGCGCTTCCTTGTCGGTCGGAGGGCTTCGCTCTCAAACTTCGGCCGGAAGGCAGTCTCTTTCTTCTCCGCCTCGTCTGTGCCGCCTTAAGCAGCTCCCTCTGCTCCGCCGTCATAGCCAGCAGGTCGCTCTGCGGCGAGCTTCTGCCTCCTCCTCCTTGCGCGCAAGGCGGTGTTGGTCGTACCAGCTGCCGCCCGAAGAGTGGCGCTAGCCTCTGAAGAATAAAAAAGAAGAAGGGCGTGAAATGAAATCGCTAAGAAGGTCGCCGGGAAGATCCGGCCCGATTGCTGCCGCTGATCGGCCAATCTCGAGACTACAGCTGGCAGGCGCCACGGCCCGAAGAAACTCACCTCGGCTCCTCGCCAAGTCGGCGTCCGCTTTCGGCTCCTCAACGTTGCGGTTGAAAGCGTGGCGGAGGTTGTGATACTCTGCGACAAAATTTGAGACAAAGGTAAAAATTTGGAAATCGGCAAATAGAGTTCGAGCCGCTTGCTTTCGCCGCCGAAACTTCGGGACTACACCAGTGGAGTGCTGTTGCGCGCCTACGAAGAAAACGAAAAAGTCAAAGAAAAACATACCCCTGGCGCTCGCGGCCTTGAGTGCGCCTTGGAGAAGGTTTGGATGGCGTCGCCCTCAGCTCGGACCGCACTGGGCGTCGAAGCGCCCGTATTCAGCGAACTGTGCGCCTCCTCGCACCATCAATGGGGCGCTTGTCGCCTCGGCATGAATAGCGAGCTGGCGGCGCCCGGTCTCTAAAGCCTTGCAAATCGCCTTCTCAAAACGGCGTCGCTGGCGGCGACTTGAAAACAACCTCGCCCGGCCTCGTCGCGATCGGCCGCAGCGAATCCGCCCGGCTGTTTGCCTCCGCGCTTCGGACTGCGGTGGGCGGCGGGGTGCTCGGCCGTGCCAGACAGGGAGGCCTCGCCGCCTTCATTCTCCGCAGGGACCTCACGCCGACTCCCTCCGTCTGCCCGTGAACTCCGGCGGCGGCGGCGAGCTCAGCGAGGGTGAGCAGCGCCCGGCCCGGAGGCCGCGGCCTCCTCGGCTCGCCTCTTGGCTGCTTGGCCGACCTCCTCCGGCTTCTTACGGCGGAAGCCGCCGCCTTCTCGGCCTCCGCCTTCTCGAGGCAGGCGGCCTCCTCCTCGTCGCGCTTCTCTTGCGCGTTCCTGCGTCGCCTCCGGGTGGCCCTGAGATCAATCCGCTGAAGTATTGGCGGGCGTCTCTGCCGACCCCATGGCGGCGGCGGACCCTCTCCTAGGTGAGGGCCACGATGAAAAAAGACATGTAAAGACTTGGACAAGGCGGACGAAGAAAACAAGACAAATCAAGAAGTACTTACGCGGAGACCAGCGGCTTCTTCACTTCCTTGCGGAAGCGGTTGGCCTTCGTGACCGCCTCTTCGCGCTGAGTCGCGGCGGCCGTCCCCCTTAATTTCTTCACCCGGCCGCCTGGCAAGCTCGGCCCAGCCCGGTGCTTCTTCGCGCCGCCTCGACCCCAAGGCGGAGGAACTTCGCCTGGATGGCGACCTTCGATTGGCGGCGGGGCGACTTCCCTCTGCCGTCGTCATCGAGGCCGGTCGGCGAAGGTTGCGAAGGCCTGAAATCGTCGGCCCTCCACCTCCCTGGCGTCGATCTCCATCGCCGCCACCCCCAATCGGGTCGTCGGCGTCGCTCTCCGCCCGATCGGGGGCGAACTAAGAGCCGCCCTCGGTGTCGGCCGAGGCTGCATGAGGGTTACGCGCAAAAGACCAAAAAGAAAATCAAAAGTCGGATTGTAATGAAGAAACAGAAAGCAAGAAAGATGACTTACCACGGTGGGGTTGGCGGCGAATCGGTTCCTTGCCGAACTGCCATTCCTCCGTGAGGCGCGATTCGCCGGAAATTCACCGTGTCCACCACCTCGCGTGGGGCATATCTTTGGAGCACAGCCGGCTGGGGTCGGCGGCCGCTCATCGGCGGATCGGATGAAGTCGGCCTTGGAAGAAGGACTCGGCGCGCCACGAAGGCGGCCAGCAAGTCGGCCCGATTAGGCCCTCCATTGCGTCATCCGCGGAGCAGCAGCGGCAAGCGCCGCTGCGAAGTCGGCGTCTGGCCCGATGGGGCCAGGTGAAATCGCCCGCCAACTCACCGTCCACGTAAAGCGGCAGTTGACCCGATCGCCCTCGGTGACGTTCTTGGCGTAGAAATGCGTGCGCTGCCACATCTTCACCGACTTGATCGGTGGGATGGCGGGAAGGGGTTGTCGGGCACCGGCCTCCTCATGGCGATGAAAGCGCCCGCCTGAGCGCCGCGGCGGCGTGGGTTCGAGCTAGCTTTGAAGAATTCCCCCACAGCTCGATGGTGGGAGAAGCGCAAAAAGCCGCGCCAATGATCGGCGGCCATCAACACCACCGTGTTGGGTGAGGTGGTGTGGCTGGAGCCCGTGGAACTCCGAGGCAGCGGAAGAAGCCGCTCGCAGCAGCCTAGCCAGCGCATGAGTGCGAGTGGAATATGACCCGCTTCGCCATCCTCCGGGCGGCGTTATTCGCCCTGGCCTTGTGCAGTCCGCACTAGGTGGCTGCGGGGATGTGGCGCGTTGGCGGAGAACTTCGATGATGTCGTTGTCAACAATGGAGCCGTACCATCGCGGGGCCTTGTGGCGGAAGGCGGCTGCGGAGGAGGAGCTCATCTCGGCGCGGCGTGGTTGGCGGCAAAGGAGGAAAAGAAGCAATGAGAGGCGAGAGAAACAAGGAAGGTGGGAAGCGCGTGCGTCGCCGCCCCCTCCCGCCTACTTATAAGCGCCTGGTGAAGCGAGGCGGGTGTGAGATGCTTCGCCCGCCTCGCCCCGATTAAACCCATGCAGCGTTACTGCGCGATAACGGCGTGAAAACAACCCTTCGCCGGCGCGTGGATCCGCCCGGCGCTGGCCTTGATGGCGAGCCCGCTGACGAGCTGTCTAATCGCAGCGTGGCTGGCGGTAGCCTGCCGCGTGGCGTCACGTGGCGAGCCGCAGGCAACTGCATGGAAGCTTATCGAGCACGCTGCGGATCCCATGACCTTGAAACCTTTGAGAGCAAAGGCGGCCTCCTACAAGGCCGACTCCAGCTAATCGGCTCAGAGAGAGGCAGCGGCCGAGCAATTCTTCCGTTAAAGGGATGAAACTGTTGAGGCTCCTCGACATGTTGCCCTCGGCGCCTCACCAGCAGGGGACTCTTTGCCGGAATAATGGCGCGCGTGAAGCAAACCCGAGCCCTGGATCTTTCAAAACATCGGGGCAGTAGCCCCTCAAGACCCAGACGAAGACGCCTTACGAGGCGGCGTCGCCCACGAGTCGGCGACAGCGCGCGATAGCCCCTCCAGCCGAGTCGAGGCGGCCTCAAGATAAGCCGACTCCCAGCCGCGACTTCGATGAAAGCCGGCTCACGAAGTCGGCCGGGACTCAACCACCTCCAGCATCGACCTCGGCGGGGCGGGGCGGGCGCCTCGCGGCCATCCTGCCCGTTCGTAAAGACAGAGCATAGGCCACGTGAAGGAAATATGCCTAGAGGCAATAATAAAGTTATTATTTATTTCCTCATTTCATGATAAATGTTTATTATTCATGCTAGAATTGTATTAACGGAAACATGATACATGTGTGAATACATAGACAAACTTAATGTCACTAGTATGCCTCTACTTGACTAGCTCATTAATCAAAGATGGTTATGTTTCCTAACCATAGACATGTGTTGTCATTTGATTAAGGGATCACATCATTAGAAGAATGATGTGATTGACTTGACCCATTCCGTTAACCTAGCACTTGATCGTTTAGTATGTTGCTATTGCTTTCTTCATGACTTATACAATGTTCCTACAACTATGAGATTATGCAACTCCGGTTTACGGAGGAGCACTTTGTGTGCTACCAAGCGTCTAGCGTAACTGGGTGATTATAAAGGTGCTCTCTGGTGTCTCCGAAGGTACATGTTGGGTTGGCGTATTTGAGATTAGGTTTTGTCACTCCGATTGTCGGAGAGGTATCTGGGCCTCTCGGTAATACACATCACTTAAGCCTTGCAAGCATTATAACTAATGAGTTAGTTACGAGATGATGTATTACGGAGCGAGTAAAGAGACTTGCGATACGAGATTGAACTAGGTATTGGATACGACGATCGAATCTCGGGCGAGTAACTATACCGATGACAAAGGAACAACGTATGTTGTTATGCGGTTTGACCGATAAAGATCTTACGTAGAATATGTAGGAGCCAATATGAACATCAGGTTCCACTATTGGTTATTGACGGAAACAGTTCTAGGTCATGTCTACATAGTTCTCGAACCCGTAGAATCCTGCAACAACGTTACGATGACGTTTTATTATGTGTTTATAAGTTTTGATGTACCAAGGAGTTGAGTCCCGGATGAGATCGGGGACATGACGAGAGTCTCGAAATGGTCGAGGCGTAAAGATCGATATATTGGGCGACTATATTCGGACTTGGAAAAGTTCGAGTGATTGGGTATTTTGAATGCGGGGAGTTACAGGAATACGAGGAAGAAGCAATGGGCCTCATGGGCCAAGTGGTGGAAGAGAGGAGGAGGGGGCGGCCCCCTAGCCCAAACCAAATTGGACTAGGGGTGGCCCCCTTTCTTCTCCTCCCTCCTTCCTTCTCCTTCTCCTCCTTCCTTCCCTTCTCCTAGTAGGACTTGGAAAAGTGGGGAATCCTACTTGGAGTAGGATTGCCCCCCAGCGCCTCCTCCTCCTTGGTGGCCCCTCCTTGCTCCTTTATATCTAGGGAGGGGGCACCCCATGACACACAAGTTGATTTTTCGTGATCGTTCCTTAGCCGTGTCGGTGCCCCCCTCCACCATATTCCACCTCGGTCATATCGTTGTGGTGCTTAAGAAAGCCCTGCCTTGATGAACATCATCATCGTCACGCCCGTCATCTTGTGGAACTCATCCTGACACTTTCTGGATCGGTCCGGGATCGTCATCGAGCTGAGCGTGTGCTGAACTCGGAGGTGCCGTACATTCGGTACTTGGATCGGTCGGATCGTGAAGGCGTCGACTACATCAACCGCGTTGTCATAATGCTTCCGCTTACGGTCTCCGATGCGTGGACAATAATCTCCCTCGTTGCTATGCCATCACCATGATCTTGCGTGTGCGTGGGAATTTTTAAAATTACTCGTTCCCCAGATGGTATCCGAGCCAGGTTTTATGCATTGATGTTATATGCGAGTAGAACACAAGTGAGTTGTGGGCGATACAAGTCATCTTGCTTACCGCATGTCATACTTTGGTTGGCGGTATTGTTGGATGAAGCGGCCGGACCGACATTAGCGTCTTACCGGAGACTGGTTCTACCGGCGTGCTTTACACGCAATTGGCTGGCGGGTGTCTATTTCTCCAACTTTAGTTGAACCAAGTGTGCTCGCCGGTCCTTCGAAGGTTAAAACAACACTAACTTGCGAACTATCGTTGTGGTTTTGATGCGTGGTAAACGGTTCTTGCTCAGCCCGTAGCAACGTAAAACTTGCAACAACAAAGTAGAGGCGTCTAACTTATTTTTGCAGGGCATGTTGTGATGTGATAGGGTCAAGGCGTGATGCTATATTTTATTATATGAGATGATCATGTTTTGTAACGAAGTTATCGGACAATGGCAGGAGCCATATGGTTGTCGCTTTATTGTATGAAATGCAAAGCGCCCTGTAATTGCTTTACTTTATCACTAAGCGGTAGCGATAGTCGTAGAAGCAATAGATGGCATAACGACAACGATGCTACGATGAGATCAAGGTGTCGGCGCGGTGGCGATGGTGATCACGGCTGATTGCTTGAGATGGAATCACAAGCACAAGATGATGATGGCCATATCATATCACTTATATTGATTGCATGTGATGTTTATCTTTTATGCATCTTATCTTGCTTTGATTGGCGGTAGCATTATAAGATGATCTCTCACTAAATATCAAGAAGTGTTCTCCAAGTATGCACCGTTGCCAAAGTTAAGTCGTGCCCGGACACCCGTGATGATCGGGTGTGATAAGCTCTCGTCCATCTACAGGTGCAAGCCACTTTTGCACCGCAGAATACTCGAGTTAAACTTGCGAGCCTAGCATATGCAGATATGGCCTCGGAACACGGAGACGAAAGGTCGGCGTGAATCATATAGTAGATATGATCAACATAGTGAAGTTCACCATTGAAAACTACTCCATCTCACGTGATGATCGGTTATGGTTTAGTTGATTTGGATCACGTGATCACTTAGATGACTAGAGAGATGTCATCTAAGTGGGAGTTCTTAAGTAATATGATTAATTGAACTTTAATTTATCATGAACTTAGTCCTGGTAGTATTTTGCAAATTATGTTATAGATCAATAGCTCGCGTTGTTGCTTTCGTATGTTTATTTTGATATGTTCCTAGAAAATTGTGTTGAAAGATGTTAGTAGCAATGATGCGGATTGGATCCGTGATCCGAGGTTTATCCTCATTGCTGCACGAAGAATTATGTCCTTAATGCACCGCTAGGTGATGAGACCTATTGCAGGAGCGATCTGAGCGTTATGAACATTTGGCTAGCTCAATATGATGACTACTTGATAGTTTAGTGCACCATGCTTACGGCTTAGAATCGGGACTTCAAAGATGTTTGAGCGTCATGGACCATATAAGATGTTCCAGGAATTGAAGTTAATATTTCAAGCAAATACCGAGTTGAGAGATATGAAGTCTCCAACAAGTTCTATAGCTAAAAGATGGAGGAGAATCGCTCAACTAGTGAGCATATGCTCAGATTATGCAGAGTACTTCAATCGCTTGAATCAAGTGGGAGTTAATCTTCCGGATAAGATAGTGATTGACGAATACTCTAGTCACCATCACTAAGTTAGTAGAACTTCGTGATGAACTATAGTATGCAAGGGATGCGAAAAAGATTCTCGAGCTCTTCGTGATGTTGAAATCAACGAAGGTAGAAATCAAGAAAGTGCATCAAGTGTTGATGATTGACAAGACCACTAGTTTCAAGAAAGCGGGCAAAGGGAAAGAAAGGAAACTTCAAGTAGAATGACAAGCAAGTTGTCACTCCGTGAAGAAGACCAAAGCTGGACCAAAGCCTGAAGCTGAGTGCTTACACTGCAAAGAAATGGTCCTTTGGAAGCGGAAAAGCCCTGAATATTTGGTGAGTAAGAAGGATGGCAAAGTGAACAAGGGTATATTTGATATACATGTGTTTGATGTGTGCCTTACTAGTGTTTATAGTAGCCCACAGTATTTGATACTTGTTAGGTTGCTAAGATTAGTAACTTCGAAACAGGAATTACAGAATAAACATAAACTAGTTGAAGAGGAAGTGCGATGAGTGTTGGAAGTAGTTCCAAGATTGATATGATCATCATCGCACCTCCCTATACTTTCGGGATTAGTGTTGAACCTAAATAAGTGTTATTTGGTGTTTGCGTTGAGCATGAATATGATTTGATCATGTTTATTGCAATCTGGTTATTCATTTAAGTTAGAGAACAATTGTTGTTACGTTTACATGAATAAAACCTTCTATGGTCATACACACCATGAAAATGGTTTGTTGGATCTCGATCGTAGTAATACACATATTCATAATATTGAAGCCAAAAGATGCAAAGTTAATAATGATAGTGCAACTTATTTGTGGCACTTGCCGTTTAGGTCATATTGGTGTAAAGCGCATGAAGAAACTCCATCTTGATGGACTTTTGGAATCACTTGATTATGAATCACTTGGTACTTCGAACCGTGCCTCATGGGCAAGATGACTAAAACGCCGTTCTCGGTACTATGGAGAAGCAACAGATTTGTTGGAAATCATACATCTAGATGTATGTGGTCCGATGAATGTTGAGGCTCGTGGCGGATATCGTTATTTTCTCACCTTCACGGATGATTTAAGCGGATACGGGTATATCTACTTGATGAAACATAAGTCTGAAATAGTTGAAAGGTTCAAAATTTTAGAGTGAAGTGGAAAAACATCGTAACAAGAAAATAATGTTTCTGCGATCGATCATGAGGCGAATATTTGAGTTCTGAGTTTGGTCTTCAACTAAAACAATGTGGAATAGTTTCACAGCTCCCCACTGGAACACCACAGCGTTATGGTGTGTCGACGTCGTAACCACACTTTATTGGATATGGTGCGATCTATGATGTCTCTTCTTGATTTACCACTATTGTTTTGGGGTTATGCATTAGAGACAGCTACATTCACGTTAAAAGGCGCCTCTAAATCCGTTGAGGCGACACCATATGAACTGTGGTTTAGCAAGAAACCCAAGTTGTCGTTTCTTAAAGTTTGGGGCTGCGATGCTTATGTGAAAAAGTTTCATTCGATAGCTCAAACCCAAATCGAATGCGTCTTCATAGAATACCCAAAGGAAACTGTTGGGTACACCTTCTATCACAGATCCGAAGGCAAGATATTCGTTGCTAAAATGGATCCTTTCTAGAAGGAGTTTCTCTCGAAAGAAGTGAGTGGGAGGAAAGTAGAGCTTGATAAGGTAATTTGTACCTTCTCCCGAATTGGAAAGTAGTTCATCACAGAAATCAGTTCCGGTGATTCCTACACCAATTAGTGAGGAAGCTAATGATGATGATCATGAAACTTCAGATCAAGTTACTACAAAAACCTCGTAGGTCTTCCAAAGTACAGTCCGCACTAGAGTGAGTGCGGTAATCCTATTACGGAAGTCATGTTACTAGACCATGATGAACCTACGAACTATGAGGAAGCGATGATGAGCCAGATTCATGAAATGGCTTGAGGCCATGAAATCGAGATATGATCCATGTATAAGAACAAAGTGTAGACTTTGATTGACTTGCCCGATGATCGGTGAGTCATTAAAATTAATGGATCTTCAAGAGAGGAAGACGGACTGATAGTAGTGTTACTATCTACAAAGCTCGACTTGTCGTAAAAGGTTTTGACAAGTTCAAGGTGTTGACTACAATGAGATTTTCTCAATTGTAGCGATGCTAAAATCTGTCCGAATCATGTTAGCAATTGCCACAATTTATGAAATCGGCAAATGGATGTCAAAACTGCATTCCTTAATGGTTTTCTTAAAGAAGAGTTGTATATGATGCAACAGAAGGTTTTGTCAATCCTAAAGGTGCTAACAAAATATGCAAGCTCACAATCCATCTATGGACTGGTGCAAGCATCTCGGAGTTGGAATATACGCTTTGATAAGTTGATCAAAGCATATAGTTTTCTGAGACTTGCGGTGAAGCCTGTATTTACAAGAAAGTGAGTGGGAGCACTACAACATTTCGATAAGTATATGTGAATGACATATTGTTGATCGAAAATAATGTAGAATTATTACGTAAAGCATAAAGGAGTATTTGCAAGGAGTTCTTTAAAAGAAAGACCTCGGTAAAGCTACTTACATATTGAGCATCAAGATCTATTGAGATAGATCAAGGCGCTTGATAAGTTTTTCAATAAGTACATACCTTGTCAAGATTTTGAAGTAGTTCAAAATGGAGCAGATCAAAAAAAGTTCTTGCACGTGTTGCAAAGGTATGAAATTGAGTAAGACTCAAATCTAAACCACGGCAGAAAATAGAAAAGAGAATGAAAGTCATTCCTATGCCTCGATCATAGGTTTTATAAAGTATGCTATGCTATGTACAGACCTATTGTACACCTGCTCTGAATTTGGCAAGGGGTACAATAGTGATCTAGGAGTAGATCCTTTGGACATTGGTCAAAATTATCCTTAGTGGAATAAGGATATGTTTCTCGATTATGGAGGTGACAAAGGTTAGGTAAGTAAAGGGTTCGTCGATACAAGTTTTGCCTTCGAGATGACTCTAAGTCTTAATCTGGATACATATTGAAAGTGGGAGCAATTAGCTAGAGTAGCTACATGCGAGCATTGTAGACATAGAATATTTGCAAAATACATACGGATCTGAATGTGCAGGCCCGTTGACTAAACTTCTCTCACAAGCAAAACATGATCATACCTTAGTACTCTTTGGGTGTTAATCACATAGCGATGTGAACTAGATTATTGACTCTAGTAAACCCTTTGGGTGTTGATCACATGACGATGTGAACTATGGGTGTTAATCACATGGTGATGTGAACTAGATTATTGACTCTAGTGCAAGTGGGAGACTGAAGGAAATATGCCTAGAGGCAATAATAAAGTTATTATTTATTTCCTTATTTCATGATAAATGTTTATTATTCATGCTAGAATTGTATTAACCGGAAACATGATACATGTGTGAATACATAGACAAACTTAATGTCACTAGTATGCCTCTACTTGACTAGCTCATTAATCAAAGATGGTTATGTTTCCTAACCATAGACATGTGTTGTCATTTGATTAACGAGATCACATCATTAGAAGAATGATGTGATTGACTTGACCCATTCCGTTAGCCTAGCACTTGATCGTTTAGTATGTTGCTATTGCTTTCTTCATGACTTATACAATGTTCCTACAACTATGAGATTATGCAACTCCCGTTTACGGAGGAACACTTTGTGTGCTACCAAGCGTCACAATGTACTGGGTGATTATAAAGGTGCTCTCGGTGTCTCCGAAGGTACATGTTGGGTTGGCGTATTTGAGATTAGGTTTTGTCACTCCGATTGTCGGAGAGGTATCTCTGGCCCTCTCGATAATACACATCACTTAAGCCTTGCAAGCATTATAACTAATGAGTTAGTTACGGGATGATGTATTATGGAGCGAGTAAAGAGACTTGCCGTAGCAGATTGAACTAGGTATTGGATACAAGATCGAATCTCGAGGCGAGTAACATACCGATGACAAAGGAACAACGTATGTTGTTATGCGGTTTGACCGATAAAGATCTTCGTAGAATATGTAGGACCAATATGAACATCCAGGTTCCACTATTGGTTATTGACGGAAACAGTTCTAGGTCATGTCTACATAGTTCTCGAACCCGTAGAGTCCGCCGCAACAACGTTACGATGGCAGTTTTATTATGAGTTTATAAGTTTTGATATACGAAGGAGTTGAGTCCCGGATGAGATCGGGGACATGCGAGAGTCTCGAAATGGTCGAGGCGTAAAGATCGATATATTGGCGACTATATTCGGACTTGGAAAAGTTCGAGTGATTGGGTATTTTAGAGTGCGGGAGTTACAGGAATACGAGGAAGAAGCAATGGGCCTCATGGGCCAAGTGGTGGAAGAGGAGGTAGAGGCGCGCCCCCTAGCCAAACCGAATTGGACTAGGGGCGGCCCCTTGTTTCTTCTCCTCCTCTCCTTCCTTCTCCTTCTCCTCCCTTCCTTCTCTTCTCCTAGTAGGACTTGGAAAGAGTGGGAATCCTACTTGAGTAGGATTGCCCCTTAGGCGCCTCCTCCTCCTTGGCCAGCCCTCCTCCTTGCTCCTTTATATATGGGGGCAGGGGCAACCCATGACACACAAGTTGATCTTCGTGATCGTTCCTTAGCCGTGTGCGGTGCCCCTCCACCATATTCCACCTCGGTCATATCGTTGTGGTGCTTAGGCGAAGCCTGCGCCGATGAAGCATCATCATCGTCCTGCGCCGTCGTGCTAACGGAACTCATCCCGACACTTTGCTGGATCGAGTCGGGGATCGTCATCGAGCTGAGCGTGTGCTGAACTTCGGAGGTGCCGTCGTTCGGTACTTGGATCGGTCGGATCATGAAGGCGTCGACTACATCAACAGCGTTGTCATAGCGCTTCGCTTCGGTCTATGAGTGCGTGGACAATACTCTTCCCTCTCGTTGCTATGCCATCACCATGATCTTGCGTGTGCGTAGGAAATTTTTGAAATTACTCGTTCCCCAACACCTGAGCGCCGTCTTGGCGGAGATCTCCGTCCGTGACACTTGTCTGCCCGCCACGGCGTCAGCCCGTGGCGGATCCTGTACCCACGATGGCCTGTCATGCGACCGAAGCGGCGGGACCCGCTTGTCGCGGAAGTCTGGAAAACGGCGAAACATCCCAAACGGACCAGCGAGTCGGCCTCGAAATCGGCCGGCCCCTTCCACGGGCTCAAGCGCCATTAACCAAAGGGAAAATGAA
>JAHIAM010019002.1:0-10228 GCA_021605205.1 Aegilops longissima
TTTACTATATTGTTGATTCTTTCCGGGTTGCTTCTCTCGTTAGCTTCGGTTTCGTTCCGGAGTTGTGAGGATTCGTTCGACTTCATCCGTTTGTCTTCTTCATGGATTCGTTCTTCCTCCTTGCGGGATTTCAGGCAAGATGACCATACCCTCGAAATCACTTCTATCTTTGCTTGCTAGTTGCTCGCTCTTTTGCTATGCCTATGCTACGATGCCTACCACTTGCTATATCATGCCACCCACATTGCCATGTCAAACCTCTAACCATCCTTTCCTAGCAAACCGTTGTTTGGCTATGTTACCGCTTTGCTCAGCCCCTCTTATAGCGTTGTTAGATGCAGGTGAAGATGAAGTTTGTTCCTTGTTGGAACATGGAGATGTTGTTCCTTGTTGGAACATGTTTACTTGTTGGGATATCACAATATATCTTATTTAATTAATGCATCTATATACTTGGTAAAGGGTGGAAGGCTCGGCCTTATGCCGGTGTTTTGTTCCACTCTTGCCGCCCTAGTTTCCGTCATATCGGTGTTATGTTCCCGGATTTTGCGTCCCTAAGCGGTCGGGTGATTTATGGGACCCCCTTGACAGTTCGCTTTGAATAAGACTTTTCGGCAAGGCCCAACATTGGTTTTACCATTTGCCTCACCTAGCCCTTTTTCCCTTGGGTTTCGGAGCCCAAGGGTCATCTTATTTTTACCCCGGGCGGTGCTCGTCGTGAGTGCTGGTCCAAACTATCGACCGCCCGGTGTACCGGGGCAACTCTGGGTTCGCCTACGGAAGTTTGGACAATCCGGTGTGCCACGAGACCGAGATATGTGCAGCTCCTATCGGATTTGTCGGCACATCCAGGCGGTTTTGCTGGTCTTGTTTTATTCTGTGAAATGTCTTGTAGCAGGATTCGAGACTGATCGGGTCTTCCGGGAGAAGAATATCCTTCGTTGATTGCGAGAGCTTATCATGGGCTAAGTTGGGACACCCTGCGGGTTTGAACTTTGAAAGCCGTGCCCGCGGTTATGTGGCAGATGGGAATTTGTTAATGTCGGTTGTAGAAAACCGAAGTTGATCTTAATTAAAATACACCAACGCGTGTGTAACCGTGATGGTCTCTTCTCGTGAGTCAGGGAAGTGAACACGATGTTGGAGTTATGCTTGGCGTAGGTTGTTCTAGGATCACTTCTTGATCATAGTTGTTCGACCGTGCTTTTGCCTTCTCTTCTTGCTCTCATTTGCGTATGTTAGCCACCATATATGCTAGTCGCTTGCTGCAGCTCCTCCTCACTACTCTGTCCTACCTTTAAGCTTAAATAGTCTTGATCTCGGGTGTGAGATTGCTGAGTCCCGTGACTCACAGATACTTCAAAACCAGTTTGCGGTGCCGATGAAACCGTGCAGGTGGCCTTTTGAGCTCAAGGAGGAGCTCGATGAAGATCTTGTTCATTGTGTTGTTTCGTTTGATTGATCGATAGTGGAGCCAGTTGGGACGATCGGGGATCTGTGTAGCATTTGGGGTAGTCTTCTTTTATTTTGGTTCCGTAGTCGGACCTTGATTGTATCTGTATGATGTAATGTTTTACTCATGTATTGTGTGAAGTGGCGATTGTAAGCCAACTATGTATCTCTTTCCTTATGTATTACATGGGTTGTGTGAAGATTACCTCACTTGCGACATTGCTTTCAATGCGGTTATGCCTCTAAGTCGTGCTTCGACACGTGGGAGATATAGCCGCATCGAGGCGTTACAAGTTGGTATCGAGCCTTCCCGACTTAGGAGCCCCTACTTGATTGTTTCTTTGGCGTTGTTGAGTCTAGAGCGGAAAATGTTTTGAGTCTTAGGATTATATATATCGGAGAGTAGGATTCTTTTACTCCTCGGTCCTTACGTCGCTCTGGTGAGGTATCTGGCGTAGAGTTTTGACTTTTCTCTCCTCAAATTTCACTAAAAAATTTTTAGGATCACGCGGGTATCTTGGAATCGTTCGATGGTTTTGTGCGAGAACATTGTTCTTGGTGCCTCGACATTTAGGGGTTGTGGCGGTGTCGGGGAGTTGAGCTCCGAGGTGTTGTCGTCACAATTTTATCGTTGCGATTCTGGAATACCTGAGTTTTACCGACATCGAAATCTCTTTTGTGCAGTTGTTGGTGAGATAACCTCGATAGCCCGATCTTGGCGAGTCTGCGGAGAATATTGCCATGACTTGTATAACGGATGTTTTTGAAGGTCGAGGTACCACGATTTCGAGGATTTCTTGGTTATGTGTTGACGGATGGATCAATTGGATCTAGGTATTGTTAGTTTGGGTGATATATTTTGTGTCCCTGTATCCCCAACACCAGATTGCATAACCAGAAAGTTTGGGAGTTTATAGGTGGGAATTCTAGTAGCTTACGGGATATTCTTTCCGGCGGATGTATGATTTGAGATTGGGGTTCAACGTCTAGTGGTCCGCCCATTCACGGTCGATTCTGATGGTCGTGAGGCGTCTTAAAGAATCCTTGGCTATGCTGATTCGGGGACGTCTTGTTTGTCATTCGTGACGTCCGCTATACGTCGTGTCCGTGTGGGCCCCACCACGAACACTTTGGGCGAAATCTCTATCATGTGTTTGTTCCGGCTCATTCTTGAAGCCAATCCTTTGTTTTTGTTCCGTTTTGTGGTATTCAAGTTTGCTTCAATGCCAAGTGTTGATTCCATACCTCATTCTAAACGGTGTTCTCATATTTCTATGGGAATACTAATCCGTCTTGATCATCGAGATCGTCATGTTAATTCTTTTCTCAACCGGCGTGTTTCTCTTCAAGTGGATCCGATCATTTCAACATTCGCAAGATCAATTCTAAGTTTTTTTCTCAATCGTCCTGCTCAGCTCGTAGACTCCAAGTCAGGTCCAAATTAATGTTCAAACTTGAGTTTTAAAATTACTTGTGGGGCACATATCGAGGCAGCAATGAATAGTATATCTGTCTATTATCTGGTTCACCTAGGGTATGCCTATGTTGTTCATCTTGGGTGGGAAACAAATAGTAAAGCAATCGTCATCTGTCTTTTTATTAAATTAAAGCTATCATCAGCCTGCTATCATTATTTTTGGATCCATCCACTGGTTGTTACCATCACTCTAGATTTATGCATGCTCTCCTTACATAGTCTCACTATATTTTTTTTGTATGCATGTCATATATTGTACACAGTCATGCTGAACATGTAGAGAAAAAGAGAAGAGTTTTGCGCGGCAATACAATGTTATGCAGACATCGCTCCAAGGTGGGTTCAATGGCAAACCCTCCCCCCTCTCCAGATTGTAATCCAGAGGAAGATATCTGTTCTGAGGCAGATTCAGACGCAAATGACCACTCCTATTTACCCACAAGGTGTGTGCTCTAACTTGGCATGATGATGTTGGTCATATCATGCATATGTTGCCTTGCAATGCCTACTTTCGACATCATATATGTCATCTGCTTAGTTTAGACATGTTTTGTAATGCCACCTGTTTAGTTTCTATATCATATATGGGAATTATGTAGTTTCATCTCTTTTAGCCAACCATAATATATGTGAGATATGCAATGCCATCCTGTTTAACCAGGCATCATATATTTGAATGATATCTTGCCCATCGTTTTCTTCATTACATTTCCACCTGTTGACAATGTTTCTACATTAAACTACTCTTCTGTGAATCAGCCATTTGAGTGGGTGATGGAAAAATCTGGAGTAAAAACAAGGTCTTCAGAGCAGACAGTGCTACCTGTCGAATCAAATCTCTTGCTGGGTCCCGATAGCTCCTCAGAGATGGATTCAGAGACAGATGACCAGTCCTATTCCCCCACCGAGGTGTATGTGTTGGGGAACGTAGTAATTTCAAAAATTTCCTACGATCACGCAAGACCATGGTGATGCATAACAGCGAGATGAGAGTGTTGTCTCGTGCCCTCGTAGACCAGCAGCGAAGCGTTGGCATAGCGTAGAGGAAGTAGTCGTACTTCTTCCCGATCCAACGATCAAGTACCGAGCGTCACGGCACCTCCGAGTTCTGCACGTTCAGCTCGATGGCGTCCCTCGAACTCCGATCCAGCCGAGTGTTGAGGAGAGTTTCGTCGACCTGACGGCGTGGTGGCGATGATGATGTTCCACCGGCGCGGGGCTTCGCCTAAGCTCCATAGCGGTATATTCGAGGTGTAGTTTGGTGGAAGGGGCACCGCTGCGGCTGAGGCGATCTCAATGATCAACTTGTGTCATGGGGTGCCCTCTACCCCTGTATATAAAGGAGGGAAGGGAGGGGCTGGCGGCCACCAAGGGCTGCGCTGGGAGTCCTACTCCCACGGGGTAGGATTCCTCCCCAATCTAGTCCAACTAGGATTGGCCAAGTGGGAAGGAGAGAGAGGCACCCCTTCTCCTAGTCCTAATAGGACTAGGGAAGGGGAAGGTCTGACCAGCACTTGGGCCCCTTTCCTCCTTTCCACTAAGGCCCATCAAGGCCCATTGACCCCCGGGAGGTTCGGTAACCCCGGTACTCGGTAAAATTCCCAATTTCACCGGAGTGATTCGGAATCAAACATAGGCTTCAATATATCAATCTTTATGTCTCGACCATTTGAGACTCCTCGTCATGTCCGTGATCTCATCCGGGACTCGAACAACCTTGGTACATCAATATCATATAAACTCATAATAGCTGTCGCATCGAAGCGTTAAGCGTGCGGACCCTACGGGTTCGAGAACTATGTAGACATGACCGAGACACCTCTCGGTCAATAACCAATAAGCGGGACCTGGATGCCCATATTGGTTCCTACATATTCTCGAAGATCTTTATCGGTCGGACCGCATAACAACATCGTTGTTCCTTTGTCATCGGTATGTTACTTGCGAGATTCGATCGTCGGTATCAATACCTAGTTCAATCTCGTTCTTGGCAAGTCTCTTTTCTCGTTCGTAATACATCATCTCACAACTAACACATTTAGTTGCAATGCTTGCAAGGCTTATGTGATGTGCATTACCGAGAGGGCCAGAGATACCTCTCCGAGCAATCGGATGACAAATCCTAATCTCGAAATATGCCAACCCAACATGTACCTTCGGAGACACACTGTAGTGTACCTTTATAATCACCCGATTCGTTGTGACGTTTGGTAGCACCAAAGTGTTCCTCGGGCAAGCAGGAGTTGCATAATCTCATAGTCATAGGAACATGTATAAGTCATGAAGAAAAGCACTAGCAACAAACTATACGATCAGGTGCTATGCTAATGGAATGGGTCATGTCAATCAGATCATTCAACCAATGATGTGATCCGTTAATCAAATAACAACTCCTTGTTCATGGTTAGGAAACATAACCATCTTTGATTAACGAGCTAGTCAAATAGAGGCATACTAGTGACACTCTGTAGGTTTATGTATTCACACATGTATTATGTTTCCGGTTAATACAATTCTAGCATGAATAATAAACATTTATCATGATATAAGGAAATAAATAATAACATTATTATTGCCTCTAGGGCATATTTCCTTGAGTCTCCCACTTGCACTAGAGTCAATAATCTAGTTCACATCGCCATGTGATTTAACATCAATAGTTCACATCGACATGTGACCAACACCCAAAGGGTTTACTAGAGTCGATAATCTAGTTCACATCGCTATGTGATTAACACCCAAAGAGTACTAAGGTGTGATCATGTTTTGCTTGTGAGATAATTTTAGTCAGCAGGTGCATCACATTCGAGCCGTAAGTATTTGCAAATTTCTATGTCTACAATGCTGCTGCGGAGCTACTCTAGCTAATTGCTCCCACTTTCAATATGTATCCAGATTGAGACTCGAGTCATCTAGATTAGTGTTAAAACTTGCATCGGCGTAACCTTTTACGACGAACCTTTTTCACTTCCATAATCGAGAAACATATCCTTATTCTACTAAGGATAATTTTGACCGATGTCCATTGATCTACTCCTAGATCTCTATTGCACTCCTTGCCAATCTTAGTGGTAGGGTATGCAATAGATCAGTACACAACATGACATACTTTATAGAACCTATGGCTGATGCATAGGGAATGACTTTCATTCTCTTTCTATCTTCTGCCGTGGTCGGGTTTTGAGTCTTACTCAACTTCACACCTTGTAATACCGGCAAGAACCCTTTCTTTGCCTGATCCATTTTGAACTTTTTCAAAACTTTATCAAGGTATGTGCTTTGTGAAAGTCCTATTAAGCGTCTTGATCTATCTCTATAGATCTTAATGCCCAATATGTAAGCAGCTTCACGAGGTCTTTCATTGAAAACTCTTATTCAAGTATCCTTTATGCTATCCGAAATTCTATATCATTTCCGATCAATAATATGTCATCCATATAATATCGAAATGCTCTGAGCTCCACTCACTTTCTTGTAAATCTGAGGCTTCTCCAAAGTCGTATATAAAACAAATGCTTTGATCACACTATCAAAGCGTTTATTCCAACTCGAGAGGCTTGCACCAGTCCATAAATGGATCGCTGGAGCTTGCACACTTTGTTAGCTCCTTTGGATCGACAAAACCTTCGGTTGCATCATATACAACTCTTCTTCCAGAAATCCATTCAGAATGCAGTTTTAACATCCATTTGCCAAATTTCATAATCATAAAATGCGGCAATTGCTAACATGATTGAGACGGACTCAAGCATCGCTTCTGGTGAGAAGGTCTCATCGTAGTCAATCCCTTGAACTTGTCGAAAACCTTTTGCAACAAGTCGAGCTTTATAGACGATAACATTACCATCAGCGTCGGTCTTCTTCTTGAAGATCCATTTATTCTCAATTGCTTGCCGATCATCGGGCAAGTCAACCAAAGTCCATACTTTGTTCTCATACATGGATCCCATCTCAGATTTCATGGCCTCAAGCCATTTTGTGGAATCTGGGCTCACCATCGCTTCTTCATAGTTCGTAGGTTCATCATGTTCGAGTAACATGACTTCCAAAATAGGATTACCGTACCACTCAGTGCGGATCTTATTCTGGTTGATCTCTGAGTTACTGTAGAAACTTGATCTGAAGTTTCATGATCATCATCATTAGCTTCCTCCTATTTGGTGTAGGTGTCACGAAACTGTTTTACGTGATGTACTACTTCTCAATAAGGGAGTAGATACAGATTATCTCATCAAGTTCTACTTTCCTCCCACTCACTTCTTTCGTGAGAAACTTCTTCTCTAGAAAGGATCCATCTTAGCAACAAATAATTTGCCTTGGATCTGTGATAGAAGGTGTACCCAATAGTTACCTTTGGGTATTCTATGAAGACGCACTTCTCGATTTGGGTTCGAGCTTATCGGTTGAAAACTTTTCACATAAGCATCACAACTCCAAACTTTTAAGAAAGCGACGACTTAGGTTTCTTTGTTAAACCATAGTTCATACGGTGTCATCTCAGCGGTTTAGATGGTGCCCTATTAAGCGTGAATGCAGCTGTCTCTAATGCATAACCCCAAAGCGATAGTGGTAAATCGGTAAGATACATCATAGATCGCACCATATCAAAATAAAATGCGATTCTGACGTTCGGACACACCATAATGTTGTGGTGTTCGGTGGCGTGAGCTGTGAAACTATTCCACATTGTTTTCATTGAAGACCAAACTCGTAACTCAAATATTCATCTCCACGATCAGATCGCGAAACTTTATTTTCTTGTTGCGATGATTTTCCACTTTACTCTGAAATTCTTTGAACCTTTCAACTATTTCAGACTTATGTTTCATCAAGTAGATATACCCATATCTACTCAAATCATCTTGTGAAGGTCGGAAAAATAACGATACTTGCCACGAGCATCAACACTCATTGGATCGCATACATCGGTATGTATTATTCCCAATAAGTCGGTAGCTTGTTCCATTGTTCCGGAGAAGCGGAGTTTTAGTCATCTTGCCCAAAAGGCACGGTTATAAGCATCAAATGATTCATAATCAAGTGATTCCAAAGTCCATCGGCATGGAGTTTTCTTCATCGCTTTACACCAATATGACCTAAGCGGCAGTGCCACAAATAAGTTGCACTATCATTATTAACTTTGCATCTTTTGGTTTCAATGTTATGAATATGTGTATCACTATGATCGAGATCAATGAACCATTTTCATTGGGTGTGTAACCATATAAGGTTTTATTCATGTAAGCAGAACAACAATTTATTCTCTTACTTAAATGAATAACCGTATTGCAATAAACATGATCAAATCATATTTATGCTCAACACCAAATAACACTTATTTAGGTTCCACACTAATCCCGAAAGTATAGGGAGTGTGCGATGATGATCATATCAATCTTGGAACTACTTCCAACACTCATCGTCACTTCCCTTCAACTAGTCTCTGTTTATACGTAACTCCTGTTTGAGTTACTAATCTTAGCAACGAGCAGTATCAAATACTCGGGGCTACTATAAACACTAGTAAAGCACACATCAATAACCTGTATATCAAATATACCCTTGTTCACTTTGCCATCCTTCTTATCCACCAAATATTCAGGGGTAGTTACGCTTCGGTGACCAGTTCCATTGCAGCAAAAGTACTGGGTCTCGAGGCTTAGGTCTAGACTTGGGCTTCTTCACTTGAGCAGCAACTTGCTTGCCGTTCCTTTTGAAGTTCCCCTTCTTCCCTTTGCCATTTTCCTTGAGACTAGTGGTCTTGTCAACCATCAACACTTGATGTTTTCTTGATTTCTACCTTCGCGATTTTAGCATCGCGAAGAGCTCGAAATCTTTTTCGTCATCCCTTGCATACTATAGTTCATCACGAAGTTCTACTAACTTAGTGATGGTGACTGAAAATTCATCAATCACTATCTTATCGGAAGATTAACTCCCACTTGATTCAAGCGATTGAAGTACTCGGACAATCTGAGCACATGCTCACTAGTTGAGCGATTCTCCTCCATCTTTTAGCTATAGAACTTGTTGGAGACTTCATATCTCTCAACTCGGGTATTTGCTTGAAATATTAACTTCAATTCTGGAACATCTCATATGGTCCATGGCGTTCAAAACGTCTTTGAAGTCCCGATTCTAAGCCGTTAAGCATGGTGCACTAAACTATCAAGTAGTCATCATATTGAGCTGGCCAAGCGTTCATAACGTGCGCATCTGCTCCTGCAATAGGTCTGTCACCTAGCGGTGCATTAAGGACATAATTCTTCTGCGCAGCAATGAGGATAAACCTCAGATCACGGATCCAATCCGCATCATTGCTACTAACATCTTTCAATACAATTTTCTCTAGGAACACATATGAAAACATAGGGAAGCAACAAGCGAGCTATTGATCTACAACATAATTTGCAAAATACTACGGGACTAAGTTCATGATAAATTAAAGTTCAATTAATCATATTACTTAAGAACTCCCACTTAGAAAAATATCCTTCAATTCTCTAAGTGATTGCGTGATCCATATCAACTACACCATGACCGATCATCACGTGTGATGGAGTAGTTTCAATGGTGAACATCAATATGTTGATCATATCTACTATATGATTCACGCTCGACCTTCGGTCTCCGTGTTCGAGGTCATATCTTATATGCATAGCTCGTCAAGTATAACCTGAGTATTCTGCGTGTGCAACTGTTTTGCACCGTTGTATTTGAGCGTAGAGCCTATCACACCCGATCATCACGTGGTGTCTCGGACGAAGAACTTTCATAGCGGTGCATACTCGGGAGAACACTTCTTGATAATTTAGTAAGGGATCATCTTATAATGCTACCGTCAATCAAAGCAAAATAAGATGCATAATGGATTAACATCACATGCAATCAATATAAGTGATATGATATGGCCATCATCATCTTGTGCTTGTGATCTCCATCTCGAAGCACCGTCATGATCACCATCGTCACCGTAGCGACACCTTGATCTCCATCGTAGCATCGTTGTCGTCTCGCCAACTATTGCTTCTCGACTATCGCTACTCCTTAGTGATAAAGTAAAGCAATTACATGGCGTTGCATTTCATACAATAAGCGACAACCATATGGCTCCTGCCGATTGCCGATAACTTCGGTTACAAAACATGATCATCTCATACAATAAAATATAGCATCACGTCTTGACCATATCACATCACAACATGCCTGCAAAAACAAGTTAGGCGTCCTCTACTTTGTTGTTGCAAGTTTTACGTGGCTGCTACGGGCTGAGCAAGAACCGTTCTTACCTCGCATCAA
>JAHIAM010019007.1:0-12656 GCA_021605205.1 Aegilops longissima
TTTCCCTTTTTTTTTCCGTGTCATGCATTTTATATTATGTCATCATGTGCCCATTTGCATCGTGTTGTCTCATGATTCGAGCATTTTTCCGTTGTCCGTTTTGCAATCAAACCTCCTATCTCCCCGGGTCCCTTTTCGTTTTTGGGTTGCGGGTATTAACCTCTCGAAATGGACCGAGGTTTGTCTAGTGGCCTTGGTATAACACCGAGACCACGGTCAATTTGGTCATTTGGGCTCGTTTGGTACTCAGCGGTTGCCTGGGACCTTTTTAAGTTGCAGCCAACACCCCTCAAAACAGCCCAATAACCCATCTAAGACACCTCCATGCTCTCCGTCGTTCGATCCGATCGTGTGGAACTCACCTCATTTGGACTCTCTAGCTCCCTCTACCTATATATGTCCTCCAAAATTCCGGGTCAAACCTAGTCTAGCTCCTGAACCCCGGGGCCGCGCCCCCGCCCGGGCGTGTCCGGCCCGCCCGCCCCCCGTCGCTCACGGGGCCGCCCCTCGGCCCCCCTCCTCCCGCCCCCCCGCCTCTTCCCCGCCCGCCCGGCCGTGCAGGCCCGCCCCGCCTCCGCCCCGCCGAACCCGGCCCCCCGCCTCCCCGGCCGCGCCCCCGGGTGGCCCCACCCGGACCTCAGCCCGCCCCTCGTCTTGCCCGGGTGGGGCCGCCCGGTGCTCCCGGCTTCGCCCGCCAACCTGCCCCCACCCCGCCCCCGGCCCGGCCCTTGCCGGCCCGCCCGTGCTCCGGCGCCGCCTTCCCCCCCGTCGGCTTCGCCCGCGCCGGTCGAACCCCCGCGCCGTCACCCGGGCCCGATCCGCCCGATCCGGCCTTAATGCCCGTTGACCTCTTCTCCCTCTTCTTTCCACTAAGTCATAAATCTTTTGTTTTTGTGCAATATTCAACATGCTATATCTTCATCCGTAGATCCATTTTTCGCGTATAATATGTCAAAATGTTCGTCTCGAAGTAGATCATTTCATTCATTGCATCATTTTCATTTGAGCTCATCTTGATGCCCGAAATGCTGTTGGAAGAGTGCAAGGTGCTGATAGTTTCTGATTTTTATCAGGGTTGCACTTTTTTATTTTGCTATGATTAATATGTGCATCCTATGAAGTTGATTCCTACATGAGTTTTGTAAAATGCCATGTCATCTTTCCAGTGGTATATGCCATGTATTTTGTGATCTATGTGGTGACTAGCCAAAGCATGCAAAGTAGGTGTCCTAATGTTGCTGATTTCAGCCCTGTTTGCTGATTTTGATGCCATGTTTGCTTGATGATCCGAGATCTATGCATATTTTGAGATACTTCAGTAAGGGTGTTTTGTAAAGCATGACTTGCTCTATCCATCCATGCCTTTGTTTGCAATTATGGGATGCCATAGCTTGAGTCAATCAACCTATCAAATGATTTCTGGCAGATTGTATCGTGTTATTCAATTTTGCCTAGCTTGTTTGGTTGATCCATATATGCTATGTTAGTGTTCTTGCCATGGGTGTCTTCTATGTCATGTCTTCTTGATGTATTATGTTAGTTCATCATTTGAGGCTCTGTAGTGAGTGCATTGAGCTTGTTAACATGCCATCTCGTTATCAGTTTTGACATGTCAAGTTGCTGAATCTGTTAACAAGACTTTCAATATTGACATGAGTGTTACTATATTTTCTAGTCCTTTTTGGCTTATGGTCAGTAAGGGATTTTTTCTAGGCTTTGAGTAGATTCATGCCATGCCATGTTTTGCTATTTTAAGTTCCTGTAGCATGTAGTTTTGATGCTCTGAACATTGCAACCTGTTACTGTTTTGCCATGTCCAGCCTGTTACTTTGAGCACTTTTGCCATGCTTGTTTGAACATGTTATGATGTGAACTAGCCGTAGCTCAGTGCTCATCTTTTCGAGCATCATGTGATCACTACCATGTGCTTTGTTGTTACGTTTGGGTGCAGTAGCTTATTTAATTGTTGCTTGCTAAGTGGCATCATGCTGTTAATGGCAGATTTCGCCATTCTTGGTTTGCTTGCCTTGCAAACCGTGCATCCGATTCGGTGATCTTTATATCGATTTCAACGAAATCATCTCATCTTTCAGTGGCATGCTTGGTTTGCCAAGTTGGTGCCTGGTTCATCATTTACCCGGGCGCACATAAGCATTGCATATCTCATCATGCATATCATGTCATGTTTTGCATCATGTTGATTGTGCATTGCCCGTGATTTATTGGGTTCCTTTGTTTGTGTTGTTGCTTTGGGTAGAGTCGGAGGCGTCGTGAGCGAGCCTGTTGAGAGCGTTTTAGGATCAAGCTTTGACAACTCCGAGAACATTGCGAGCAAATGACCATACCCTCGAAATCACTTCTATCTTTGCTTTGCTAGATGCCGCTCTTTTGCTATGCCTATGCTGCGATGCCTACCACTTGCTATATCATTACCCATATTGCCATGTCAGCCCTAACCATCCTTCCCTAGCAAACCGTTGATTGGCTATTTACGCTTTGCTCGGCCCTCTTATAGCGTTGCTAGTTGCGGTGGTTGAAGTTTGTTCCTTGTTGGAACATGGAGATGTTGTTCCTTTTTGGAACATGTTTACTTGTTGGGGATATCACAATATATATCTGCTATAATTAATACATCTATATACTTGGTAAAGGGTGGAAGGCTGGCCTTATGCAGTGTTTTTTCCCTCTTGCCACCTAGTTTCCGTTATACGGTATTATGTTCCTTGATTTTGCGTTCCTTACGGTTGGGTGATTTATGGGACCCCCTTGACTTCGCTTTGAATAAGACTCGTCCAGCAAGGCCCAACATTGGTTTTACCATTTGCCACCTAAGCCTTTTCCCCGGGTTTTGCGAGCCAGGGTCATCTTTTTTAACCCCCGGACCATGTTCCTTGGGTTGGCCCGAAGGCCTTCCCTTGCAGAGCCACCTTAGGAAAACTTTGAGGTTGGTTTTACTTTGCTTTTCTCATCTGGATGTGCCACGAGGCAGATATGTGCAGCTCCTATCGGGTTTGTCGGCTGTGGGGTGGCTTTTGGTCTTGTTTTATTCTGTCGAAATGTCTTGTAGTCCGGATTCCGAGATTGATCGGGTCTTCCGGTAGAAGAATAATCCTTGTTGACCGTGAGAGCTTATAATGGGCTAAGTTGGGACACCCTGGGGTAATATCTTTGGCCGTGCCCTTTAAGGGGATGGGAATTTGTTAATGTCGGTTGTAGAAAACCTAAAGTGGACCTCAATAAAATACAATCAACGCGTGTGTAAGTGATGGTCTCTTCTCGGAGTCCGGGAAGTGAACCGTGTTGGAGTTATGTCGGCGTAAGTAGTTAGGATCACTTCTTGATCATTACTAGTTTCCCGGCCGTGCTTTGCTTCTTCTCGCTCCCTTTTGCGATGTAGCCACCATATATGCTGAGTAAACTTGGCAGCTCCACTTGAATACTATGTCCTCCTAAAGCTTAAATAGTCTTGATCTCCGGGTGTGAGATTCTTTGAGTCCCGTGACTCACGGATACTTCCATACATTTCAGGTTCCGATGAGGCCGGTCGGGGCGATTCCACGGAGCTCAAGTGGGAGTTCGGCGAGGCGTGGTCGTTACTATGTTTCGTTTCGGATGATCATTAGTGGTGCCCGGTTGGGACGATTGAGGGATCTGTGTTAGCATGTGGGGTTCTTATTTATTTTGGTTCCGTAGTGGGACCTTGAGTGTACCTGAATGATGTAAGTTTAATTATGTCTTTGTGGGTGGCGTTGTAAGCCAACTATGTACCTTTCTCCTAAATTATTACATGGGTTGTGTGAAGATTACCTCACTTGCGACATTGCTTTCAATGCGGTTATGCCTCTAAGTGGTGCCTCGACACGTGGGAGATATAACCGCATCGAAGGCGTTAAAGTTGGTATCGAGCCTTCCCACTTAAAGGCCCCTACTTGATTGTTTCTTGGGTTGTTGAGTCTAGAATGGAAAATGTTTTGAGTCTTAGGATTATATATATCGGAGGGTAGGAATTCTTTTTGCTTCCCAGTCCCTTGACCTTACGGTGAGGTATCTGGCGTAGAGTTTTGACTCTTCTCTTCTCAAATTTCACTAAAATTTTTTTTAGGATCACGTGGGTATCTTGGAATCGTTCCGATGATTTTGTGGCGAGAACATTGTTCTTGGTGCCTCGACATTTAGGGGGGTCCGGGGAGTTGAGCTCCGGTGTTGTCGTCACAATTTTATCGTTGGTTCTGAATAACGAGTTTTGCCGACCCGAAATCTCTTTTGTGCAGTTGTTGGTGAGATAACCCGAACCCGATCTTTGGCGAGTGCGGGAATATTGCCATGACTTGCATAACGGATGTTTTGAAGGTCGGTAACGATTTCCGAGGTTTCTTGGTTATGTGTTGGGGATGGATCTTGGATCTAGGTATTTTAGTTTGGGTGATATATTTTGTGTCCCTGTTCCCCCACCAGTTGCATAAGAAAGTTTTCGGGAGTTCATAGGTGGAATTCTAGTAGCTTCGGGATATTCTTTCCGGAGGATGTATGATTTGAGATTGGGGTTCAGCGTCTAGTGGTCCGCCCATTCACGGTCGATTCTGATGGGTGAGGCGTCTTAAAGAATCCTTGGCTATGCTGATTCGGGGCGTCTTGTTAGTCATTCGTGGCGTCCGCTATCGTCGTGTCGTGTGGGGCCCCACCCAACACTTTGAGAAATCTCTATCATGTGTTTGTTCGGCTCATTCTAGCAGCCAACCTTTTGTTTTGATTATGATATTCGATTTGTTTCTAAGGCGGATGTTGTTTCCATATCGTTATCTAAGTGGCTTCTCACCTTAATGGATGTGTGATGATTAACTTTGGAATTCATTGTTCGTTTTGTTGAATGTTTATTGTGAAGACTATATGTTGCAATTTCTATCCGTTGATTCTACTTATCATTTTGTCTATCAAAGGACTAACGGATGTCACCCTCTTGAGGATGGCTCCAGCAGCGTCGAATCCGGATCGCAATGATGGGATCGGTCAATCCTCCACCTCCACCTCCACCTCCGCCTCGAGGCACGGCAAGCTATTATGGCAGCCACCAATGCCAATGCTCGAGATGATTTTGCAGCTCTTGCAGAAGCGTACTCGAGGGCAAGGCAATCAAGGCAATCAAAGGCAATCAAGGTCAAGGCAACAATCAGCCACACTTTGCTACTCTCGATCAGGTTTCCGCTAATCGGCGAAGTCTTTCGGTTTACGTGTTGAGGCAGAGCGGCGATGATTGGTTAGTGGACATCTGCAAGCACTTTGTAGCAATGTCGGACACGAGGACTTTGTCAAGTTTGCATCGTTTCAACTCAAGGATCAAGCTGTGAGTGGTTCGACAATACAAAGATTCGGAGGAGGTCGTGTCATTACAGGATGAGTTCGCCGTGATTTCCGAGCTCATCACATCCGAAGAGTGTTGTTGAGACAAGCGTGAGGAGTTCCGCAATCTCAAGCAGGGCACCTTGTCATCTATCAATACAATATCCAGTTCGAGCTTCGCTCGTTTTGCTAAGCAAGATGTACACGATGAAAGGAGTATGATCTATCGATTCGGAGGTGATGCGAGAGAAGATCTGCAATTACCTCTTGTCTTTTGAGCGAGATAAGTATGATGATTTCTACAACATGGCACTCAAGCAAAGCGGCACAGCTCAAGTCGAGGCTTCTAAGAAGAGAATCGGAGATGCATTCAGTCCTCCTCGTCCTCTCAAGTGGCGCCAAGCGGCAAGTTTTATCGCCCCTCCTCCGTTCCGTCGGCCTTACATGAAGAACTCGGGTGGCGTGGATCTTCCACCCACCCAACCCAGCTATCAGAACAAGTCTAATTCTCAAGCTCCAAGGTCAAGTGCTCCTTAACCGTCCGCTCTGGGTCACTTGCAACAATGTGGAAGGGTCACTATCTGAACAAGTGCTTCAACAGGCGTCTTCCGCCTCCTCCTCTTGAAATCTTCCCAATGGGTGGTCAAGCATAATCCAAAGATGCCAAAGGTCAATATGATGAATGCAGCTCAAGCGGAGGAATCTTGATGTGATATTGGGTAATCTCTCGTTAATGATATTCTGCAAAAGTCTTATTTGATCTTGGTGCATCGCATTCTTTCATGTCATATCCTTTTGCATGAAGCACAATTTTGATCTGAGAGCATTACCTCAAGCTATGCAAGTTATTTCTCCGGAGGCGTTTGAGATCTACTATGTTGGTTCCGAGATGGTATCAAGATGGGGATTATAGATTTACTGCTAAACCAATTGTTCTCGGTGACTCGGACATTGATCTTATTCTCGGAATGGTGGCTTTATCGGCACAAAGCTTCAGTTGATTGTGCTGCCGGAAATTCATTGACTCATTCTTCTAATGATGTGATCATCTATGCCTCTCGTGATGAAACTATTGGTTGTTTTCTCTCAATGAGAAGGCGAATTGAATGCCATCTCTCAGATTCGATCGTTTGTAGTACCAAGATGTCTTTCGGAAGAGCTTCGGGTATGCCTCCTCATCGGCCGATCGAGTTCGTTGTCGATCTTGAGCTGCACTTTGAACCCGTTACAAGCGTCCATACAAGCTTGGACTGATGAGCTGAGGAATTGAAGAAGCAGCTCGATGAACAAGGCGGCTGGGTTTGATCGGACCGAGTTCATCTCCATGGGGTTGTGGTGTTCTTTTGTCCGGAAGGATGGCTCCGACCGACTTTGTGTCGATTACCGTCCATTGAATAAGAAGACAATCAAAACAAGTATCCACTTCCCAACATCAATGAACTTTTCGAGCAACTCAAGGGTGCTACTGTGTTCTCTAAGCTTGACCTTTATGGGGTATCATCGATTCGCATTCGTGAACAAGATATTCCCAAAGACGACATTGAACAAGCTTTGGTTCTTATGAATATCTTGTCATGTCTTTCGGCCTCGTCAATGCTCCTCAACCTTCTCTCGGATGATGAACTTCATATTCAATCCTTACACCAATGAGTTCGTCTTGGTCTATCTTGATGATATCTTGGTCTTCTCCAAGAATAAGAAGGATCATGCCATACATTTGCGATTGGTGCTAGACAAGCTCGAGTACGGTTCTATGCCAAGTTCTCCAAGTGTGAATTCTGCTTGATGAAGTGCTTTATCTTGGTCATATCATCTACCAAGAGGCATCTGTTGATCCGAGGTGTCGCAATTGTGAATTGGGAACCTCCTCGGAATGTCAAGCAGCTCCATGACTTTCTTGGTCTTACAAGCTATTGCGAAGATTCGTTGAGAACTTCTCCAAGATTGCAAAGCCTCTTTCCAACCTCCTCGAGCGGTGAAGTATGTACGGTCTCCCGAGTGTGGCGTTGCTTTCAAGACTCTCAAGAGAAACTCGTTACAGCTCTGTTCTAACTCCTCTGATGAATCCAAGCCATATGAAGTGTGTGATGCTTCTCTTCAAGGTCTCGGTGCTGTGTTAATGCAAGAGAAGAGAGTTGTGGCTTATACTCGCGATTGAAGCCCAGCGAAGAACTACCCTCACGATCTTGAGTTGGCGGCAGTTGTTCATGCTTTGATTACTTGGAGACATCTCTTGTTGGGAAGAAAAGTGGACATTTCACTGATCACAAGAGTCTCAAGTACATCTTCACTCAGCCTAACCTCAACCTCGGGCAGACTCGATGGGTGAAATGATTCAAAATTACAACCCAAGTATTGGTATACTCGGGCAAAGCCAATGTCATTCTGAGCGCTTTGAGCGAAAGCTTCTTTGCAACAGTCTAATCCTCAAGCCCTTTGGGATCTCTGTGAATCTTTCCATAGCTGAATCTTCAAGTTGTTCCTCAAGGCTTTCGGCCAACCTCATAGTCTCTCCTACTTTGGAAGATCAGATTCGTGAGGCTCAACTTATGATGCCATGGTGAAGAAAGTGAAGCGTGGTATCGACAAGGGCATTTCAAGTACAAGTGCTTCCATGTTGATGACAAAGACACTCTGTTCTTTGAGGACGAGTTATGGTTCCTAAGGGTGATCTGAGAAAGTCATTATGAGCGAGGCTCACAATTGCTTCTATCCATTCATCACGGAAATGCGAAGATGTACCATGACCTCAAGCAGTCATATTGGTGGACTCGAATGAAGCGAAATTGCTCAATTCGTGAATGAGTGTGATGTCTGCGGAAGGTGAAGCGAACACCAAAGACCAGCTGGTCTCCTCCACCTCTTGCTATTCTGAATGGAAGTTTGATCATATTGAAATGGACTTCGTATTGGTTTCCAAAGTCAAGCGTGGAAATGATGCTATCTTTGTTGTCATTGACAAGCTTACTAAAGTGGCTCATTTTCTTCCTATCAAAGAATCCATCACTGCAGCTCGGTTAGCGAGCTATACACCTCGAGATTGTCTCCTTGCGGCATTCCACAAGTGATCTCTTGGACCGTGGCAACCTTTACCTCCAAGTTTTGGGAGTCTTTTGAGGCCATGGGCACCAACATTCGTTTGACTGACTTTCCATCCTCAAACAAGTGGCCAAGTCGGCGAGTTAATCAAATTCTTGAAGATATGCTGGGGCTTGTGTCATTTCTTCGGTATGAAGTGGGAAGATTGTCTCCTTATGCGAGTTCTCTTACAACAACACTTCCAAGCGAGTTGGGCAAGGCCCCATTTGAAATTCTCTATGGCGAAAGTGCGTACTCCTCTCAATTAGTGCAGGGCAATTGAGCGTAACTTCTTGTGACTTGATCCGAAGCGGAAGAAATGTGCCAAGTCATTCGTGAGAATCTCAAAGCAGCATAATCAGCGCGGAAAAAGCTATTATGATGATAAGCACCGTGATGTGACTTTTGAAAAGATCATGTCTACCTCCGCGTCTCTCAATGAAAGGCACTTTCGTCGCCCGGTATCAAGGAAGCTTGCCCCAAGATCGTGGGTCCTTTCAAGATCATTGGGAAAAGAAGCGATCTAATATCAACGAGCTTCCATCCAACTTTGCAAGCGTGCGATGTGTTTCCGTGTCACAACTTCGCAAGTGCTTCAAGACTCTGAGCACACTATCAACTTTGAAGATTGACCTTCAAGATCTCTCTTATCATGAGCACCCGTTGCTATTCTTGAAGAAACGGCAAGACTGCAACAAGTCAATCAAATTCACGAAAGTGAAGTGGTCACACCATTCCGACGAGAAGCTACTTGGGGCGTGAGATCACCTCCGTTACAGTATCGGGTTCTTTCAGTCCTAGATCTCGGGCGAGATCCTCTTGTAGTGGTGGTGTTGTAACACCCGGAGTAACTTTCCATATTTGTAACTCCGACTCTTGCCATTTTCGGCATTGATATATGATATTCCCTCCGTGGTTGGGTTTTCTCCTTTTGCTTTTGTCGTGTCATGCATTTTATATTATGTCATCATGTGCATCGCATTTGCATACGTGTTATCTCATGATTCGAGCATTTTCCGTTGTCCGTTTTGCAATCCACCTCCTATCTCCCGGCGGTCCCTTTACGTTTTTCGTGTGCGGGTATTAAACCGTCGAAATGGACCGAGGTTTGTCTAATGTGGTATATACCCGAGACCACGGTCAAGTTGGTCATTTGGAGCTCGTTTGGTACTCAGCGGTTAACGCGCACCTTCGCGAGAGCCTCTTTTAAGTTGCAGCCCAACACCCCTCCAAAACAGCCCAATAACCCATCTAAGACACCTCCATGCTCTCCGTCGTTCGATCACGATCGTGGGTAGCTTCACCTCATTTGGACTCTTAGCTCCTCTACCTATATATTGCTCCTCCCGAAAATTCGGGTCAAACCCTAGTCGCTCCTTTGAAACCCGGGCCGCGCACCCGGACGTGCCGGCCCCTCTCGGGAATCGGGCCCCACCTCAGCGCCCCGCCCCCTCCTCCCTGGCGCCATCGCCCCTCTCTCCTCCCGCCCGCGGCCTGCGAACCCGCCCCCGGCCGTCGGCCCGCCGCCTCCCCGGGCTCCGCGCCCCCGGGACCCCCGCCGCCCCTCCCCCGGCCCGCGCCGCCCCCCCCCCGCCGGACCTCCGGGCCGCCCCGTCTTCCTGGGGCCGCCCAGGTGCTCCCGGCCGCCCAAAACCTCGGCCGCCCCTTCGCCCACCCCGGCCAGCGCCCTTCGGGCCCGCCCGTCTCCTCCCGCCGCCTTCCCGCGGTCGGCTCGCCGCCGTCCCGAACCCTTGGCGCTCACCGCCCGCCCGATCCGCCCGATCCGGCCTCGTAATCCCGGCCGTTGACCTCTTCTCCCTCTTTTTTCCACTAAGTCATAAATCTTTTGTAATTTTGTGCAATATTCAACATGCTATATCTTCGCATCCGTAGATCCATTTTCGCGTATAATATGTCAAAATGTTCGTCTCGAAGAGTAGATCATTTCATTCCATTGCATCATTTTCATTTGAGCTCATCTTGATGCCCGAAATGCTGTTGGAAGAGTGCAAGGTGCTGATAGTTTTGATTTTTATCAGGAGTTGCACTTTTGTTATTTTGCTATGATTAATATGTGCATCCTTGAAGTTGATTCCTACATGAGTTTTGTAAAATGCCATGTCATCTTTCCAGTGGTATATGCCATGTATTTTTGTGATCTATGTGGTGACTAGCACAAGCATCAAAGTAGGTGTCCTAATGTTGCTGATTTCAGCCCTGTTTTAGCTGATTTTGATGCCATGTTTGCTTGATGCCAGAGATCTATGCATATTTTGAGATACTCAGTAAGGGTGTTTTGTAAAGCATGACTTGCTCTATCCATCCATGCCTTTGTTTGCAATTATGGGATGCCATAGCTTGGTCAATCGAGGCCTCTTTTGCTATCAAATGATTTCTGGCAGATTGTACGTGTTATTCAATTTTGCCTAGCTTTTTGGTTGATCCATATATGCTTGTTAGTGTTCTTGCCATGGGTTCTTCTATGTCATTCTTCTTGATTATGTATGCTTAGTTCATCATTTGAGGCTCTGTGTAGTGCATTGAGCTTGTTAACATGCCATCTCGTTATCAGTTTTGACATGTCAAGTTGCTGAATCTGTTAACAAGACTTTCAATATTGACATAGTGTTACTATATTTTTAGTCCTTTTGGCTTATGGTCAGTAAAGGGATTTTTTCTAGGCTTTGAGTAGATTCATGCCATGCCATGTTTTGCTATTTTAAGTTCCTGTAGCATGTAGTTTTGATGCTCTGAACATTGCAACCTGTTACTGTTTTTGCCATGTCAGCCTGTTACTTTGAGCACTTTTGCCATGCTTGTTTGAACATGTTATGATGTGAACTAGCCGTAGCTCAGTGCTCATCTTTTTCGAGCATCATGTAGATCACTACCATGTGCTTTGTTTTACGTTTGGGTGCAGTAGCTTTTTAATTGTTGCTTGCTGTGGCATCATGCTGTTAATGGCAGATTTCCCATTCTTGTTTTGCTTGCCTTTGCAAACCGTGCATCGATTCGGTGATCTTTATATCGATTTAACGAAATCATCTCATCTTTCATGGCATGCTTGGTTTGCCAAGTTGGTGCCTGGTTCATCATTTACCTTCGGGGCGCAAACATTGCATATCTCATCATGCATATCATGTCATGTTTTGCATCATGTTGATTGTGCATTGCAAGTGATTTATTTGGTTCCTTTGTTTGTGTTGTTGCTTTGGGTAGAGTGGGGGATCGTGAACGAGGGCCTGTTGAGGCGTTTTCGGGATCAAGCTTTCGACAACTCGAGAACATTGGGGCAAGATGACCATACCCTCGAAATCACTTCTATCTTTGCTTTGCTAGATGCCCGCTCTTTTGCTATGCCTATGCTGCGATGCCTACCACTTGCTATATCATGCCACCCATATTGCCATGTCAGCCCTCCATCCTTCCTAGCAAAGTTGATTGGCTATGTTACCCTTTTCGGCCCTCTTATAGCGTTGCTAGTTCGGGTGGTGAAGTTTGTTCCTTGTTGGAACATGGAATGTTGTTCCTTTTGGAACATGTTTACTTGTTGGGGATATCACAATATATATCTGCTATAATTAATACATCTATATACTTGGTAAAGGGTGGAAGGCTCGGCCTTATGCCAGTGTTTTGTTCCTCTTGCCACCTAGTTTCCGTTATACCGGTTTATGTTCCTTGATTTTGCGTTCCTTACGGTTGGGTGATTTATGGGACCCCTTGACATTGCTTTGAATAAGACTTGTCCCAAGGCCCAACATTGGTTTTACCATTTGCCACCTAAGCCTTTTCCCCGGGTTTGCGAGGGTCATCTTTATTTAACCCCGGACCAGTGTTCCTTGGGCCAGGAACCCCCTTGGAAACCTTGGGGCAACGAGGGTTGGTTTTACGTAACCCTTCTGGATGCCCGAGCGAGATATGTGCAGCTCCTATCGGGTTGTCGGGGGTGGCTTTTGGTCTTGTTTTATTCTGTCGAAATGTCTTGTAGTCAGGTTCGAGATTGATCGGGTCTTCGGTGAAGAATAATCCCGTTGAGTGGAGCTTTAAGGGCTAAGTTGGGAATGGGGTAATTCTTTCCGTGCCCTTTATACAATGGAATTTTTAATGTCGGTTGTAGAAAACCTAAAGTTGGGACCTCAATAAAATACCATCAACGGGTTTCCGTGTGGTCTCTTCTCGGAGTCAAAAGTGAACTGATTTGGATTATGTCCTAAAGTTAATATTCTTGATCTTCGTTT
>JAHIAM010019009.1:0-14092 GCA_021605205.1 Aegilops longissima
ACTCATGAGTTCTCTCTCATACACTCAGCAAAATGGCATCGTGGCCAGATCAGAACCCTCATTGAGATGGCTCGAACAATGCTCGCAGTACAAGACACCAAGAAAGTTACGGCTGAAGCTATTGATTGACATGTCACGTCATCAACCGTGTTTACATCCATAAGCTTCTTAACAAAACATCCTATGAGCTCCTTCTTGGAAGAAGCCAAATGTCGCTACTTGAAGTATTTGGAGCTAGGTCTGGATCAAGGATCCCCATCACAAGTCAAAATTTCACCTAAAGCTCATGATGGCTTCATGCTCGATTCTGGAAAGGACTCGCACTCTTCTGAGTCTTCAACCTCTATCTCTACAAAATCGTCAAAACTGTGGGCGTCGATTTGATGAAACCAATGGTTCACAAGAGCTCTGCCAAGTACACTAACGAAGCTCGCCAGTGAATCTATCAAGCTGATGGGAACGGAGAAATCATGTTAAAGCACACGAAGAGGAACTTATCATTTCTGCACCTAACCTACCGAAGACAATGCTCGGTCTGAAGATTATCCTCCCAATGATGACAATGATCAGCAAAACAAAGTCTTCGTCAATTCATCCCGAGTTGCAAATGAAATACAAATTGAGAAGATAATTGATAGCATCAATGCACGGTCCCTTACTCGCTCAAAACAACACAGGTTAGCAAATTTACTGGACACTTTTCTTTTGTGTCAATATAGAACCAAGAAAGTGGTGAACCTTTATGGAACCTGAATGGATACAAGCTATGCAAGAAGAACTTAGCAGTTCAAGGTGAACAATGTTTGGGAACTTGTCAAGCGTCCGACCCTCATAAGCATAACATTATTGGCACAAAATGGATATTCGAAACAAGCAAGATGAGCATGGTCAATTAAATGAAACAAAGCACGACTTGTGCAGGATATACTCAAGTTGAAGGAATTGACGATGAAAAATTTGCTCCACATGGCTGGGCTTGAAGCTATTATCACTGCAGCCTCGCTAACCCACAACATCTTGCTATATCAAATGGATGTGAAAGTGCATTTCTCAATGGCAAGATTGAAGAAGAAGTATCGTCGCTCAACCACCGGCTTTGAAGATCCAAAACATCCGATATGGTGTACAAGCTAAAAAAAAAGCCATGGCCTCAAACAAGCTCCGCGCTTGGTATGATACGATCAAAGACTTCCGAAGGCAAAGGCTTAACACGGATCCCTGATCCAACACTCTTCAGAATATGATGGTGAAGCTTTTGTGTGCCAAATATATTGGATGACATTATCTTGTTGCACCAACCAATGCAGTGATGAGTTTGGATACATGAGCAGACAATATCGATGTCCATTATACTTGGATCGGCTATATCTCCCGCGTGTCGAGAGCCGACTTAGAGGCATAACCGCATTGAAAGCAATATACATAAGTGAGGTAATCTTCACACAACCATGTAATAATTAAGGAAAAGGTACATGGTTGACTGACGATGCCACTTCCCACAGATTACATAAATAAACATTCAACATTAATTACACTCAGAGTCAAACTACTGAGACCAAAATAAAGAAAGATACCCCAAATACTACTACAGATCCTGAATCGTCCCAGGCAGGCACCCTCTGATCATCGGAAAAAGACACATAGTAGCGACTGCCGTTCCTCGTCGAACTCCCACTTGAGCTCCGTGGAATCACTGCTTGGCCTCATCGGAACCTGCAGCTGTTTTGGAAATATCTGTGAGTCACGGGACTCAGCAATCTCACACCAGCGAGATCAAGACTATTTAAGCTTTAGGAAGGACAAAGGTGTTAAAGTGGAGCTGCAGCAAGCGACTAGCATTTATGGTGGCTACTTACGCCAAGAAGCCGGAGAAGAGAAAAGCAAAGCAGCAGTGGTGAAACTAGTAGTGATCAAGAAGTGATCTGAACTACTACGTCGAGACCTCCAACTCCAACACCGTGTTCACTTCCGGACTCCGCTTGAAGAGACCATCATGATTACACCTTGATTGATGTCTATTTTATTTGAGGTCAATCTTTGGGTTTTCTACAGCGGACATTAACAAATTCCCATCTGCCTCCTAACCGGGCACAGCTTTCGAAAGATATTACCTGCAGAGGTGTCCCCAACTTAGCCATTATAAGCTCTCACGGTTGAGCGAAGGATATTCCTTCTCTGGAAGACCGATCAATCTCGGAATCCCGGGACTACAAGACATCTCGGCAGCAATAAAACAAGTCCAGCAAAGCCGCTTGGATGTATAGACAAATCTGATAGGAGCTGCACATATCTCGGTCTCGAGGGCTACGGATGCGTCCAAGCTTCCGGTGAAACCAACAAGTTGCCCAAGTAGCTGCCGTGGTGAGATTTGAGACCAACACTCGAAGAACACTAGCCGGGGTTAAAATAAAAGATGACCCTTGAGTCTGCAGAGCCCAAGGGAAAAAACTAGGTGACAAATGGTAAAACCAATGTTGAGGCCTTGCTTTGAAGAAGTCTTATTCAAAAGCAGACTGTCGAAGGGTCCCATAAATCACTTAGCAGGTGAGGAGCATAAAATCAAGGAACATAACAAATTATGGCCGGAAACTAGGGTTGCAAGGTGGAGACAAAACACCGGGCATAAAAATGAGCCTTCCACCCTTTACCAAGTATATAGATGTGATTAATATAGCAGATATATATTGATATCCCCAACAAGTAAACATGTTCCAATAAAGAACAACAACTCCATGTTCCAACAAGGAACAAACTTCAGCTTCTCTGCAACAACTTAGCATACATAGAGGCTTTTGACAAGCGGTAACTATAGCCAATCAGCGGTTTGCTAGGAAAGGATGGTTAGGGGCTGACATGGCAATATGGGTGGCATGATATAGCAAGTGGTAGGCATCGTAGCACAGATAGGCATAACAAAGAGCGAGCAACTAGCATAGCAAAGATAGAAGTGATATCGGGGTATGGTCATCTTGCTGCAATGTTCTCGAGAGTTGTGAAAGCTTGATCCTCGAAAGCGTTCTCAACAAGCTCCTCGTTCACGTGCACCGTCTCGACTCTACCCAAAGCAACAACACAAACAAAGGAACCACAATAAATCACGGTGCAATGCACGATCAACATGATACAAAAACATGACATGACATAAATGCATGGTGCGGTATACAGTACTTGTATGCTCCGGAAGGTAAATGATGAACCAGGCATCAACTTGGCAAACCAAAGCATGCCACTGGAAAGATGAGATGATTTGGTTGAAATCGATATAAAGATCACGGAATCGGATGCACGGTTTGCAAATGGCAAGCAAAACAAGAATGGCGCAAATCTGCCATTAACAGCATGATGCCACTTAGCAAGCAACAATTAATTAGCTACTGCACCCAAACGTATCAACAAAGCACATGGCAGTGATCTACACATGATGCTCGACAAAAAGATGAGCACTGAGCTACGGCTGGATTCACATCATAACAGGTTCAAACAAGCATGGCAAAAGTGCTCAATAGTAATCAGGCTGGACATGGCAAAAACAGTAACAGGTTGCAATGTTCAGAGCATTAAAACTACATGCTACAGGAACTTAAAATAGCAAAACATGGCATGGCATGAATCTACTCAAATCATAGAACAAAAGTCCCTTACTGACCATAAGCCAAAAGGACTAGAAAATATAGTAACACTCATGTCAATATTGAAAGTCTTGATTAACAGAATCAGCAACTTGACATGTCAAAACTGATAACGAGATGGCATGTTAACAAGCTCAATGCACTCACTACAGAGCCTCAAATGATAAACTAAGCATACATACATCAAGAAGACCTGACATAGAAGACATACATGGCAAGAACACTAACATAGCCTATACGGATCAACCACAACAAGCTAGGCAAAATTGAATAACGTATACAATCTGCCAGGAATCATTTGATAGCAAATGTAGAGCTCGATTGACTCAAGCTGTGGCATCCCATAATTGCAAACAAAGGCATGGATGGATAGAGCAAGTCATGCTTTACAAAACACCCTTACTGAAGTATCTCAAAATATGCATAGATCTCTAGGTATCATCAAACAAACATGGCATCAAAATCAGCTAAAACAGGGCTGAAATCAGCAACATTAGGACACCTACTTTGCATGCTTGTGCTAGTCACCACATAGATCACAAAAATACATGGCATATACCACTGGAAAGATGACATGGCATTTTACTAAAACTCATGTAGGACTCAAATCCATAGGGTGCACATATTAATCATGGCAAAAATAACAAAAGTGCAACTCCTGATAAAAATCAGAAACTATCAGCACATAGCACTCTTCAACAGCATTTCAGGGCATCAAGATGAGCTCAAATGAAAATGATGCAATGGAATGAAATGATCTACTCTTCAGGGAAGAACATTTTGACATAATATACGCGAAAAATGGATCTACTGGATCACGAAGATATAGCATGTTAGAAATTGCACAAATACAATGATCAAAGACTTAGGAGAAAAATAAGGAGGAGAGAGGTCGAGCGAACTGAGGCCGAGATCGGATCGGGAGCCCGGCGAATGGTCAGACTGCAGCCCTTGGATTATGAGCGAGGAAGGAGGCTGCCGGGCAGGCTCGGCAGCCTTGAGCCGTGGCGGCCGTGACCCAGGTCATGGTGACAGCGGGGTAGCGGTAATGGTGGCCCGGCCAGTGCCGAAATGGCCAGGACTGGAGAGCTGGGGAGCCCACAGACCCATGGTTAGCGGGCAGTGAGCCAGTGTGGTGGTGTGGGCGTGTGGGGAGGTGCAGTGGGTCAGGCGGAAGTGGACCCTGTCGGCCGGCAGGAGGGACGTCTATGTAAAGGGCCCAGTTGACTAGGGTTTAAATCTCGGATTTCGATCAGGGAGGTTTGGGCATAGGTAGAGGCTAGGAGAGTCAAATGAGGTGTAGTTTTTCGCCCTACGATGCGTTATCGAGCAACCCGGAGAGCATGGAGGTGACTTAGATGGGTTATTGGGCTGTTTTGGAGGGGGTTGTTGCTGCTTAAGAAAGCCTCTCTTGAAGTTTCTCGGTTAACCGTTGGAGTACCAAAGCGAGCTCCAAATGACCGAAACTTGGACGGTGGTCTCCGAGATTATTATACCAGGCCACTAGACAAACCTCGGTCCATTTCAGAGGAGTTCAAATACCCGCTACGGAAAAGCGTAAAAAGGACCATGGGAGAGATAGGAGTCTGGGATTGCAAAAGCGGACAGCAGGACTACTGCTCGGAATCATGGGGCAGAACACGTATGCACACCGTCGATGCATGATGACATAATATAAAATGCATGACATGGCCAAAATGCAAAAGAGAAAAACCCAACCACGGAGGAATATATCAGCATATGCAAGAAAATGGCAGGAGTCCGAATTTACAAATATGAAGAGTTACTTAGGGTGTTACAACTCTCCCTACTACAAGAGGATCTCCAGAATCTAGGACCCAGAAAGAACTCGGGATATTCAAACGGAGGTGATCTCCCGGTAGCTTCTCGATTCGGAATGTTGTGACCACTTCACTTTCAGAATTTGATTGATTGTTCTGGTCTGCGTCGGTTTCTAAGAATAGCAGCGGGTTGCTCATGATAAGACAGTCTTCTTGAAGATCAATCTCTTGAAGTTGATAGATGCGTTCAGGAGTCTTGAAGCACTTGAAGGCTGTGACACGTGAAACACATCGTGCGTTTGCAAAGTTGGATGGAAGCTCAAGTTGATAGGCGAGATCGCCTCTTTTCCCAATGATCTTGAAAGGACCCCGTATCTAGGGCAAGCTTCCCTTTGATACGAAGCGGGTACCTTTCATTGGAGAGCAGGGTAGACATGGTCTCCGATTTCAAAAGTCACATCACGGTGCTTATCATCATAATAGCTCTTACAGCGATTGCGGCTTTGAATTCTCACGAATGACTTGGCACATTTCTTACATACGTGATCAAGTCATTGCCAAGAAGTTGGCGTTCACATCTCGAGACCAATTGAGAGAATCGGCACTTTACGCCATAGAAATTTCGAATGGGGCCTTGCCGAACTGCTTGGAAGCTGTTGTTGTAAGAGAACTTCGGCATATGGAAGACAATCTTCCCACTTCATACGAAAGAAATGACACAAGCCACGAGCATATCTTCAAGGATTTGATTAACTTCGCTCAACTTGGCCACTTGTTTGAGGATGGAAAGCTGTCTTTGAAAGCGAATGTTGGTGCCCATGGCCTTGGAAAGAATCCCAAAACTTGGAGGTAAAGATGCTTGCCAGTGCAAGAGATCACTTGTGGAATGCCGTGCAAGGAGACAATCACGGGTGTATAGCTGCAAGGCAGCTGCGTGATGGATTCTTTGATAGGAAGAAAATGAGCCACTTTAGTAAGCTTGTCAATGACAGAAGATAGCATCATTTCCACGCTTGGACTTTGGAAAGCGATCCACGAAGTCCATTTCAATATGATCAAACTTCCATTCAGGAATAGCAAGAGGTTGGAGGAGACCAGCTGGTCTTTGGTGTTACCTTTCACTCTTCTGCAGACATCACACTCATTCACGAATTGAGCAATTTCTCGCTTCATTGAGTCCACCAATATATTTGCTTGAGGTCATGGTACATCTTCGTACTTCGGGATGAATGGATAGAAGCGAATTGGAGCCTCGTTCATAATGACTTTTTGAGATCACCCTTAGGAACCACAATCCGGTCCTCAAAAACAGTGTCTTTGTCATCACAGGAGCACTTGTACTTGGAAATGCCCTTGTCGATACCACGTTTCACTTTCTTCACCATGGCATCCGAAGTTGAGCCTCACGAATCTGATCTTCCAAAGTAGGAGACTATGAGGTTGGCAAGAAAGCCTTGAGGAACAACGAAGATTCAGCTGGAAAGATTCACGAGATCCGGTGAAAGGGCTTGAGGATTAGGCTGTTGCGATAAGCTTTCCTGCTCAAAGCTCGCAATGACATTAGCTTTGCGGAGTATACTCAATACTTGGGTTGTACTCTTGAATCATTTGACCCATCAGTGCACTTGAGGTTGAGGTTGGGCTGAGTGAAGATGTACTTGAGACTCTTGTGATCGGTGAAAATGTCCACTTTCCTTCCCAACAAGAGATGTCTCCATGTAATCAATGCATGGACAACTGCCGCCAACTCAAGATCGTGAGTGGGGTAGTTCTTCTCGTTGGCTTCAACTGGCGAGTATAAGCCACAACTCTCTTCTCTTGCATTAACACAGCCGAGACCTTGAAGAGAAGCATCACGAGAAAACTTCATATGGCTTGGATTCATCGGGAGAGTCAAGGCGGGGCTGGAGTTTCTCTTTGAGGGTATTGAAAGCAACGTCACACTCGGGAGACGGACATACTTCACATGCTTGGAGAAGGTTGGAAAGAGGCTTTGCAATCTTGGAGAAGTTCTCAGCGAATCTTGACAATAGCTTGCAAGACCAAGAGGCTGCGAGGCTTGACATTACGAGAGGTTCCCAATTCACAATTGCGGACACCTTCTGGGATCAACCGATACCCTTAGCAGAGATGATATGACCAAGATAAAGCACTTCATCAAGCCAAAATTCACATTTGGAGAACTTAGCATAAATTGATACTCTCGAGCTTGTCTAGCACCAATGCAAATGTTTGGCATGATCCTTCTTATTCTTGGAAGACCAAAATATCATCAAGATAGACCAAGGCGAATTCATTGGTGTAGGGTTGAATATGAAGTTCATCATCCGAGAGAAAGTTGGAGGAGCATTGGAGGCGAAAGACATGACGTATATTCATAAGAACCAAAGCATTACGAATCTTGTCTTGGAATATCTTGTTCACGAATCCGAATCGATGATACCCATCGAAGGTCAAGCTTGGAGAACAACGTAGCACCTTTGAGTTGCTCGAAAAGCTCATTGATGTTGGGAAGTGGATACTTGTTCTTGATTGTCTTCTTATTCAATGGGATGTCGGCGCAAAAATCGGTCCGTGCCATCCTTCTTCGGACAAAAGAACACCACAACCCCAAGGAGATGAACTTCGATGCGATCAAACCAGACGCTCTTGTTCATCGAGCTGCTTCTTCAATTCCTTCAGCTCATCGGTCCAAGCTTGTATGGGCGCTTCAAAGCGGGTTGATGCGGGCTCAAGATCGATACGAACTCAAGCGGCGATGAGGAGGCATCCGGAGCTCTTACGGAAAGACATCTTGGTACTCCAAGCATGGAATCGAGAGATGGCATTCAATTCGCCCTTCTCATTGAGAGAAAACAACCGAATGGTTTCATCACGCGGCATAGATGATCACATCATTAGAAGAGTGAGTCAATTGAATTTCCACAGCGCACAATCAAAAGTGAGCTTTGTCTTGTAAACGATCCATTCAGAATAAGATCAATATCCAGTCACCAAGGACAATTGGTTTAGAGAAATCTATAATGCCCATCTTGATAGAAACATCGGAACCATGTACTTGCATTCATGCATTTACCGGAGACAATTGCTAATGGTCTTGGCAAAACTTGGAAAGACAAATCATGCTTAGATGCAAATGGTTTAGAGATGAAACAAGCGATGCACCATCAAATAAACTTTTGAGGAATATCATTAACAAGAAGATTACCCATTACACACGAAGAATCCTCTCTGAGCTGCATTCATCATATTGACCTTGGCATACTTTGGATTATGCTTGACCCTGCATTCTTGGAAGATTTCCAACGGGAGGAGGCGGAAGGCCCTCTGGTTGAACACTTGTTAGCATAGTGACCCTTCTGCGACACTTGTTGCAAGTGACCTCGAGAAGACGGTGGTAAGGCACTGACCTTGGAGCTTGAAATTAGACTTGTTGATAGCTTGGGTTGGGTGGGTGGGAAGATCCACGGCCACTGAGTTCTTCTTGGTAAGGCGGAGCGGAGGAGGGCGGTAAAACTTTGCTTGCTGCCACTTGAGAGGCGAGGAGGACTGACTGCATCCTGATTCTCTTCTTAGAAGCCTGCATTTGAGCTGAGCGCTTCTTGCTTGAGAGCCATGTTGTAGAAATCATCATACTTATCGGCTCAAACAGCACAGAGGTAATTGCAGATCCTCTCGGACCACCTCTGGCGATAGATCATACTCCTTTCATCAGTCGTCTTGCTTAGCAAAGCAGCGAGCTTGGACTGGATATTGTATTGATAGCAGACATGTTGCCCTGCTTGAGATTGCGGAACTCCTCCCTTGCTCTCAACAACACTTTTGGAATGTGATGAGCTCGAAATCACGGGAACTCATCAGGTAACCGACCTCCTCTGGAATCTTTGTATTCTTGGTACCACTCAGCAGCTTGATCCTTGAGTTGAAGCGATGCAAACTTGACAAAGTCCTCGGTCGACATTACTACGTCAAAGTGCTTGAGATGTCCACTAACCAATCATCGCGTCTTTGCCTCAACCGAAGCTGAAAGTTGGTGATTAGCGAGGCGGGAAGGTAGCAAAGTGTGGCTGATTGTTGCCTTGACCTTGATTTTGCCTTGATTGCCTTGATTGCCTTTTGCCTTGCCATGCGTTCTTGCAAGAGCTGCAAAATCATCGAGCATTGGCATTGGTGGCTGCCATGATAGCTTGCCGGGCCTCTGGGCGGAGGTGGAGGTGGAGGTGGAGGTTGGTGATCCCCATCATTGCGATCCGGATTGAGACGTTGGCGGAGCCATCTGAAGAGGGTGACATCCGTTAGTCCTTTGATAGACAAATGATAAGTAGAATCAGGGATAGAAATTGCAACATATAGTCTTCACAATAAACATTGAACAAAATGAGCGAATGAATTCAAAGTTAATCATCACCGTCCATTAAGGTGAGAAGCCACTTAGATAAAGATATGGAAACAACAACTTCTTAGAAACAATTGAATATCACAAGCTGAAAACAAAAGATTGGCTTCTAGAATGGCGGAACAAACACATGATAGAATTTCGCTCAAAGTGTTAGTGGTGGGGCCCCCAACGGACCGCGTATAGCGGACGTCACGAATGACTAACAAGGCGTCCCGAATCAGCATAGCCAAAGGATTCTTTAAGGCGTCTCCGACCCTTGTTCGGGTGAATGGGCGGACCACTAACGTTGAACCCCAATCTCAAATCAACATCACCGGAAAGAATATCACTAAGCTACTAGAATTCCCACCTATAAACTCCGAAACTTTACGGTTATGCAATCGGTGTTGGGGATACGGGGACACAAAATATATCACCCAAACTAACAATACCTAGATCCATGTATCCATCCGTCAACACATAACCAAGAAATCCTCGGAAATCGTGACCTCGACCTTGAAAAACATCCGTTATACAAGTCATGGCAATACTCCCTTTTCCCAACGATCTTTGGGCTATCGGGGTTATCTCACCAACAAGCGCACAAAAGAGATTTGATGTCGGCCAAAACTCGGTATTCGGAACTGAACGATAAAATTGTGGCGACAACACCTCGGAGCTCAACTCCCGGGACCGCACAACCCCTAAATGTCGGGAGGCACCAAGAACAATGTTCTCGTCACAAAACCATCGGACGATTCCAAGATACCCGTGATCCTAAAAAAATTTTAGTGAAATTTGAGGAGAGAGTCAAAACCTCGTCGGGATACCTCACCGGGCAGAAAGGAATGGGAAGTAAAAGAATCCTACTCTCCGATATATATAATCCTAAGACTCAAAACATTTTCCATTCTAGACTCAACAACGGACAAACAATCAAGTGGGGCTCCTAAGTGGGAAGGCTCGATTACCAACATAGCGCCCCGATGCGGCTATATCTCCCGTGTCGAGCCGACTTAGAAACATAACGCATTGAAAGCAATGCATAAGTGAGGTAATCTTCACACAACCCATGTAATAATTAAGGGAAAGATACATAGTTGGCTTCGATGCCACTTCACAGTACATAAATAAACATCCATCATTGAGTACACTCAAGGTCCGACTACGGAACCAAAATAAAGAAGATACCCCAAATGCTAACACGGATCCCGAATCGTCCCAAGCTGAGCACCACTCCGATCATCGGAAAAGACACATAGTAACGACCACGTTCCTCGTCGAACTCCCTTGAGCTCGGTTGAATCACCTGCCTGGCCTCATCGGAACCTGCAACTGTTTTGGAAGTATCGTGAGTCACGGGACTCAGCAATCTCACACGCGAGATCAAGACTATTTAAGCTAATAGGAAGGACAGTAGTAAAGTGGAGCTGCAACAGCGACTAGCATATATGGTGGCTACTTACATAAAAGAGGCGAGGAAGAAGCAAAACACGGTCGTGAAACTAATAGCGATCAAAAGTGATCTGAACTACTTCGTCGGACATAACTCCAACACCGTGTTCACTTCCGGACTCCATGAGAAAGACCATCCAGTTACACCGGATGATGTTATTTTATTTGAGGTCAACTTTGGGTTTTCTACAACGGACATTAACAAATTCCCATCGCCTCATAACAGGGCACGGCTTTGAAAGATATTACCTGAGGGGTGTCCCAACAGCCCATTATAAGCTCTCACGGTCAGCGAAGGATATTCCTTCTACCGGAAGACCCGATCAATCTCGGAATCCGGACTACAAGACATTTCGACACAATAAAACAAGACCACAAAGCCGCCGGATGTGCCGACAAATCCCGATAGGAGCTGCACATATCTCGTTCTCGGGCACACCGGATCGTCAAGCTGGTAGAAAACCCGAGTTGCCCGTGGAGCCGGGTGGCATTTGGACCAACCTTCGAAGGAACGGCGGGGTTAAAATAAAGATGACCCTCGGGCTGCGAAACCCAAGGGAAAAAGGCTTAGGTGGCAAATGGTAAAACCAAAGTTGGGCCTTCTTTGGAAAAGTCTTATTCAAAGCGAACTGTCAAGGGGTCCCATAAATCACCCGACGTGTAAGGGCATAAAATCAAGGAACATAACACCGTATGGCGGAAACTAGGGTGGCAAGAGTGGAACAAAACACCAGGCATAAGGCCGAGCCTTCCACCCTTTACCAAGTATATAGATGTATTAATTATAGCAGATATATATTGTGATATCCCCAACAAGTAAACATGTTCCAACAAGGAACAACATCTCCATGTTCAACAGGAACAAACTTCACTTCACGCAACTAGGCGCTATAAGAGCTGAGCAAAGCGGTAACATAGCCAATCAGCGGTTTGCTAGGAAAGGATGGTTAGAGGCTGACATGGCAATATGGGTGGCATGATATAGCAAGTGGTAGGCATCAGCATAGGCATAGCAAAAGAAGCGAGCAACTAGCATAGCAAAGATAGAAGTGATTTCGAGGTATGGTCATCTTGCGCAATGTTCTCGAGTTGTCAAAGCTTGATCCTCGGCGTTCTCAACAGGCTCCTCGTTCACGTACTCGTCTCCGACTCTACCCAAAGCAACAACACAAACAAAGGAACCACAATAAATCACGGTGCAATGCACAATCAACATGATGCAAAACATGACATGATATGCGGGATGCGATATGCAATGCTTAATGCGCTCCGGAAGGTAAATGATGAACCAGGCATCAACGGCAAACCAAGTATGCCACTGGAAAGATGAGATGATTTCGGTTGAAATCGATATAAAGATCACGGAATCGGATGCCGGTTTGCAAATGGCAAGCAAAACAAGAATGGGCAAATCTGCCATTAACAGCATGATGCCACTTAGCAAGCAACAATTAATTAAGCTACTGCACCCAAACGTAACAACAAAGCACATGGCAGTGATCTACACATGATGCTCGACAAAAGATGAGCACTGAGCTACGGCTAGTTCACATCATAACATGTTCAAACAAGCATGGCAAAAGGCACAAAATATCAGGCTGGACATGGCAAAAACAGTAACAGGTTGCAATGTTCAGAGCATCAAAACTACATGCTACAGGAACTTAAAATAGCAAAACATGGCATGGCATGAATCTACTCAAAGCCTAGAACAAAAGTCCCTTACTGACCATAAGCCAAAAAGGACTAGAAAATATAGTAACACCCATGTCAATATTGAAAGTCTCGTTAACAGATTCAGCAACTTGACATGTCAAAAACTGATAACGAGATGGCATGTTTACAAGCTCAATGCACTCACTACAGAGCCTCAAATGATAAACTAAGCATACATACATCAAGAAGACATGACATAGAAGACATACATGGCAAGAACAATAACATAGCTATATGGATCAACCACAACAAGCTAGGCAAAATTGAATAACATATACAATCTGCCAGGAATCATTTGGTAGCAAAAGTAGAGGCTCGATTGACTCAAGCTATGGCATCCCATAATTGCAAACAAAGGCATGGATGGATAGAGCAAGTCATGCTTTACAAAACACCCTTACTGAAGTATCTCAAAATATGCATAGATCTCTCGGTATCATCAAGCAAACATGGCATCAAAATCAGCTAAAACAGGGCTGAAATCAGCAACATTAGGACACCTACTTTGCATGCTTGTGCTAGTCACCACATAGATCACAAAAATACATGGCATATACCACTGGAAAGATGACATGGCATTTTACAAAACACATGTGGGACTCAAATTCATAGGATGCACTATTAATCATAGCAAAAATAACAAAAGTGCAACTTCTGATAAAAATCAGAAACTATCAGCACATAGCACTCTTCCAACAGCATTTCGGGCATCAAGATGAGCTCAAATGAAAATGATGCAATGGAATGAAATGATCTACTCTTGAGAACATTTTGACATATTATCGTGAAAAATGGATCTCTGGATGCGAAGATATAGCATGTTGAAAATTGCAAAATTACAAAGATTTAGGACTTAGAGAAAAAAGGGAGGGAAAGGTGCGGCTCGTGGATCGAGGCGGATCGATCGGATCGGTCGGGCTGCGTGGTAGCAGGCTCGCAGGGAGGCCGGGAGGGAGGCCAGGCGGCGACCGTCGGCCGAGCCGTGCGCGCGGAGGGATCGGTGGTAGCGTGGAAGGTGGAGGGGGCCCCTGGCCCGGTGGGTGTGGAAGTAGGTGGAAGCGGAGGCAGACCCGGCCCTGGCCGGGCAGAAGTGGGGCCATGCGGGTGTGTGAAGGTGGGGTGGCGGGCCCCCA
>JAHIAM010019011.1:0-25971 GCA_021605205.1 Aegilops longissima
TTTTGGGGAGGGGACAGGGGCCGGCCACACCGTTTTTTGATTTGCCAAGTAAATCGCTTCGGCCTGTTGGCGTGAAAGTCGTTATATCGACTAGAGGGGTGAATAGCGATTTTATGAATTCTTCCGAGGAATTTGCGGTGAGGAAATTCCTTAGCGAAGAACTACTGCGATGGAATAAGTACTCGAAGTAAGCATAAGAGAATCGGGCATGGTCATCATGATGAAATGAAGACAATCAAAATGAGAAAAGCGTAAACACGGGATAGCACAAGATGAAGACAAGCGGTGAAGAAATTGAGGCGAGAAATTTGAGAAAGTCTTGAACAAAGTCTTCAAACACAGATATGAATGAACACTCAACACGATGTGAGAAATGAAAGGGTTGAGGAAATAGAACCAATTAGGTTGGTTAAACAATGATTTGGTAGACCAGTTCAACTGCTTTGTCTCGATTATGCGTGGTTGGGGTGAGTATTTAAACTCGAGGACACACGTCCGGACACCCGGTCCTGTGCACGCTCGGGACACCAAGTCCTCACCGTATTCTCCTTGAACTAAGGTCACACAGACCTCGTACAATCACTCGTGGTAAGTCTTCCGCGACTTCCAAACCTTCACAGACTTGGTCTTTCGGCGATCCACAATTCCCTTGGATGCTCTAGACCCATGGCCCTAACCGTCTGGAAGAAGCACAGTCTTCAAAGGTAACAAGCGTCGGATCCACAGGATCAATCTCTTGATGATGCTCAATCACTTTGGGTTTATGGGGTTTGGTGTTTGGGTTTTCCTCACTTTCGATGATTTTAGCTCAAAGTCCTCGGAGGATGGGTTGCTCTCAAATGACAAGTGTCAAGTTTCTCTCGGGCAGCCAACCAGCTAGTGGTTGTAGAGGCGGCTATTTATAGCCTAAGGAGCAACCGACATGATAAGACATAAATGCCCTTCAATGATATGACCGTTAGGTGGATAAGATATTTTGGGACAGGTGGCGCGACCAGGGCAGTCGGAAATTTGAATATCAAATCCTCGGGGCTATCATGTTCCTCCTTTTGTAGGCAATCCGCGAATTCCTAACTCCTGTCAGAACAAATTCCTCGGTGACGGAAAGAACCGTCTCGACATTGAAGAAATTGATGAACTGTGAGATTTCAAAGGCTTCACTCGAAGGGATTGGTAGGTGTAGGATTTTGAGTTGAGCATCACATGGAAATTTTTCCTTAGTATTTCCTCGACCCCTTTCGATCGGTGTTTCCTATGACTCAAGAAAGAAAGCGAAACTACGAAAACAAAAGTCTTCACGCTTCATGTTCTTCAAATGAATACCAAGTCTTCAAGGTCACAAATTTCTTCACTTTCAAGTCTTGAGAAAGTCTTGAGGATATCAAAGTCTTGATCGAAGAACTTCATTTTTAGGTTCGACTTTCTCTATAAATATCAAACTCCTCATAGACTTATAGACTGTGTACACTCATAAACACATTAGTTTCTTAACCTATAAGTCTTCAATACACAAAATCACTAAGGGGCACTAGATGCACTTACAATCTCCCCTTTTGGTGATTGATGACAATATAGGTTAAGTTTTCAACAGGAATAAACATATGAAGTGTAAATACTGATATTGAGGAATTTGATTGCAAGATATAGAAGAACTCCCGAAGATGTGCATTGTGAGAATTTGCTTTTGAGGCAATGCACATTTGAAGAGTTGAATCATGGAGATCTCCCCTATATCTTGTAATTCATAACACATTTGACATATAATATGAAGAATTTGAAATGCATGATGAAATATGGTGCTTGATGAAATTCAGCATCGTGCAATAACATTAATGAGGAACGGCATGCAAAATAGCATCAAAATAGCGTATCGAGCTCAAGAGAATCAGAGCTCAGTGCATCAAAATATCGAGCATAGTGCGACATTTCAAAAGTATCAAAGCACCATCGGGTTTAAGATTACAACTCGATCAATAAAAGTTTGGAAAAGCGAGTTGTAACTTAACAAAAATGCCCATATAATAGACCGGCGAAGACTAACTCAAATTTCTCCCCTTTGTCATCGAATGACCAAAAGGATCGGCGAGGAATAAGCCCTGAAGAATTTCAAGTTGAAGAAGGGCGCTTGGCGTTGTTAGGGTCGGTTGTTGTAGTGGGGCCTGCGGAGTGTCGTCAAGTCTTCATTTTCATCGTGTCTCGTGATGAAGAATAGGAGCTAGCCACCAAGGAAGGAACTTTGACCTTCTTGTATTTCTTTGGAGGAGGTGCAGACCAGTCAAATTCTTCCTTGAGACCCATTGTGTCAGTTCTTCCGTCTTTGTAGACATTTGAAAGAACAGCCAGTGCGTTTGAAGGTTTCATGGAGGTAGTAGTGGTTTTCTTCCTTTGCATTGTGTGTAGAGGTCATGTTGTGAAGAATTGAACCAAGCGGCTTGACCCATTTATGATTGCGATCAACCTTGATGAAGGCGAGGAGTAACTCACGATCGTCATCACCACAGGTCTTTGGGCTTGAGGACTTTTCTTGGTGAGGTATTTGCGGCGAGTCATGTGTGCGAGTCATCATTGGTGGAGTAGGATGCAGCTTTGAAACTTCCATCAATGGATGAATGCCTTCCATCGATCCTGCATGGCCTTGCCCTTGTCATCGGTGAGGGTAAATGTCCGTTTGAGGACTTCAATCGGGCAAGTAGCTGCGGTGGTTGAGTGTCAGCCTTGTAATTGAGTGAAGACCTTGTCACGATGAATCTCATTATCCAAAGGCGCATAAGGCTTCAGCTCAAATGGTGACATAACAATGTTTGCGAGTCCTCATGAAGAAATCATGGAAGTTTGGGGCATGCATGAATGATGTTGAAAAGCATATTCTTCATGATGCCAGCGACTTCTTCATCATTTGGTCGTGGCCTTTGATAAGGACTCATTGTCTTCGTCGAGAATCGATGACGTCGAGGCACATACAATAATTCCTTGCGAGAATTTGGTTCTTAGGGCCTGCCTTGGCTTCAAACTTCATCGGCACTTGCATATAGTGATTTGAAAGCTTCGGGTTCGTTGTAGATACAGAGCACCATCAAGTGGAGGGAGTGGTAGAGCGAAGCAATTCGATTCTTGGTGCCTTGTAGTATATTTCAGACCCGATCTAACACCCATGAGTTCACGTCTTGGCGTCTCCGGTGATGTGCAGCGTTGCATAGAATTGAAGAATGAGTTCTTCATTCCAATCCACGAGATGTCGGTGCAGAAATTGAAGTCTGCGTCGTGAAGAACGAGGTGGCTCAAAGCACCGAGACTCCATGTCCACATGAGGAATATGTGCATGATCGAAGACTTTGTCTTTGTTGAAAACGAGGAATAGAAATTGGCTTGTGGCGGTCGAAGCGCCTCTTCCTTATCGGCAGAATCATATGGATTATGTCGTGAAGAATACATGCTCTTGAAGAAATCTTCACCTTGAACTTTTGCTTTGTTGGAAGGATTCTTTGGCTTTGGCGGTGGAGTGTCGATGATTGATCACGACCTCTGGAATCCAATCTCAGGTTCTTGATGAGAAATTTCTTGTTCCTCTAGTGCGATTCGAGGATCGCGCAGAGTTCATCGGCGCTAGTGGCTGGAATTTCTTCATGGGCAGATGAAGTGGGATGAGTTTCTTGAGCCCATTTGAGCAGTTGGGCGGGGGGATACTGTTGGATTGGGGTGAAGTGGAGAATTTGGATCTTGACTTTCCCAAAGTCATGTTCATCACTGCTTGTGCTTCCAATATCCACATCTTCTTCAATTTCCTCAAAGGTCTTGTTTGGGGAGGGGCGAGAAATGATTGGGGTTGAAGGATTCTTCCATTAATTTCTTCATCAATCCTCAAACGGCGAATGATTTTCTTCATCGATCCATTGGGATCAAATCTTCATCAAAGGAACAAGGTCCTTTGATGGAATTGAGAAATTGGAACAACATCAATAGGATTTTCAAAGGGTGGTCATTGGCTTCATTTATTAGGCGAAGAATTTGGGTGATGCTTTCGTTTCTTTGCAGCTCGTTTTGCGCCTTGGTCTTCTTCAACGGATGGAAGAATTGGAGTTGTGGGCGGGGATGAAGAATCTGGTTGATTTTCCTCGGAGGCCCGGTCGTTGCCTGTTTATTGATTTCTTGACCCCTAGTGGATGCAATTTCTTCTGGTGGAATGGGATCATACAACAGCATTTCTTCCCGTTCCAAGGGTTTTGGTGGGCTGGGCTGAGGAATTCATGTTGCGTTGGGGCAGCAAATTTGAATTTTCGTCGGGTTGGAATCGACTTTGGCTCCCCAATCAGCATAATAAGCATCAAAGTTTTTCTTTGAGGGCTTTTTCATGGACCGAGAAGTTCCTCGGTGTCATTCGACAGCGTTTTCTTGAAACTTCTCCTTTTATTGAGCTTTCTTGATCTCTCTTTTTTCAAACTTCCATTTCTCTTGGTGATGAAATGGGTTACAATGACTTTGTCCGAGTGAGAAAATCAGGCATAGGGTGTTTGGATCCTTGTGCGGAGATCAATGTTCGAGGATTTTTGGATCCAACAGGATTTGGATGGCCTTTGGCTCATGACCCTTTCTTGGCGGTCTCGATGATTTCCAAAGTTCATCATCCAACCTCATCATCTTGATGCTCTTGGAACCTGTTTCTTCGGGATAGGCGAGGACCTCGTCCTTTTAGTCTTTTGGGAATGGTTTGGTGGGGAGGAACTTCTTTGAAACACGAGGCAATGGAAGCCTGGTCCTTTGCGTGGCGGTGCAGTCTTGAGGACTTTGTCGGAACTCTGAGGACTTTGTCAAAACTCTGAGGACTTGGGAGGCTCTTGGGACTTTGAAGGAAAGGAGCAGGGGGACTTGGGAGCAGGGGGTTGGGAGGCTGGCCAGGGAAGGCGAGGAACCTTTGGTGAAACCCTTTTGCGTTGCGGGCTTCTTTGCCATTTCCTTGGCGGAGGCCCGATAGCGGTTGGAGTCCTCATTGAATTTTCTCCTTTCGTTGGCTTGTCTTGCCAATTTGGCTTGGCCGGGCCCATTCTTGGGAAATCCTCCTGCCTTGTTTTGGGGGTTCTTGACCGGTGCCAATGGAGCTCTTGGGCATGGAGGATTGATCGAATTTCCATGTACTTTGGAGTTACATTCCCTCCATTCCTTGCCCATCTCCGTTCAATCCTTTGAATACCCTTTGATTTTTTTTTTCTTTGCGAACTCGGCTTCATCCAGGTGCAATAATCATCATATATTTCCTCGGTTTCAGGTCATGACCTCGGGCCTCTTTCCTCCTTTCGGGCTTCTTTCATACCCATATTCTTGGTGGGAATTTGAACAAAATTCTCTGAAAGTATGCAACTTTTCCAGGGCTGCAAATGAGTTAAGTTGATGAGAACTAGTGATTCAGCGGGACATGAGTACATGTGAGAGTATAGTTGCGAGGAATTTGGAGAGGTCATATTCGTTCTCGAAGGTTTTCAAAAGAACAAGTTTTGAGGAAGAGGAGAGCCTTGAAGAATTTCACTGGATTTTCTTTTGAGGGATCCCACACAATTGAGGAATCTTGAAGAAAATCATTGCAGAAAGCAATCAAGAGCATATTTTGTTTGGGTGTTCATATTGTGAAATTTGAAGAATAAACACCTTTGAAGATTTTGGGTGGTTTGAGAATCAAGTAATAAAAGTAACTTTTAATTACGAAGTGAAGAACACGAACTAAGAAGAATAGATGGGAAGTTAGTCGGTTCAGATCTTCCGCCTAACTTGGTGGAGGGCAAGACGGCGGCGGAGTGAAGATTTCCTTGATCGGCGGCGAAATGCGTCGTGTGAGAATCAAAGCGATGAAGCTCTTCCTCACGGCTGACGATGGAGTAACGGCGCTAGGGTTTGAGGAGCTCGGCGGGAGAAGGCGGAAGCGGAGTAAAAAGAAGTGAGGATGGAGAGAATTATTTATAGAAGCGGTGAAAAACATTGTTAGAAGATTTTGAATGAGAGCGTGCCTGACCATTCTCCTTCTCCGACATGTGTCACGTCGTCTTGTGTAGTGGAGATCGTGTCTGATCGTGGGTGAATAAAATAATGCATCGTGGGATCGGAGCGGTTTGACGGCAAAACCGAAAGTTTGGATAAGATCAGTTTTAAAGTTCGTTCTTAATTTCTTGGTGACAAGGACTCGGTGAAGATTTTGAGCGAGTTTCAAATAGAGCACACATGAAGAATTTGTGAATAGATTGGGTTGAGTATAGCATAGAGGAAGGGTCCGATCACATTCATAGCAGAAAAAGCAACTTGAAGAATTAGCCATAAGTGAATCTGTAGAGGACATAAATATATATATATATAGCTAATGAAAACGCGGAAGCAGTGAAGATTTTGAAAAGTTGAAGAATTTGAAAAACAAGAATTTCAAAAAGAGGAAAAACTCAAATTGAAGATTTTCAACTTTGGTGGTGGCGTGACCCACCGTATAAGAATGATGATTTGACACCGTACAATTGTGTAGGGTTACGAATCAAATTCTTCATTAATTTCTTCACACTTAGAGGTTATTCTTCATTGATTGAAGACGTTTCTTCATGTTGCACATCTAAGTCATCAATTTTGCATAAGTGTCAAGATGTGTCCTTTTCAAGAACATTGAAGATTCTAAGATATTTAGCTCACACAACTTGCTAAATCTCTTCTCATCCAAGGGCTTAGTGAAGATATCGGCTAGCTGTTCTTGGTCTTCACATGCTCGATGGAGATGTAAGCCCTTCAACACATGATCACGAAGAAAATGATGGCCAATTTGAATATGCTTTGTCTTGAGTCTTTGAACTGGGTTGTGAGCAATCTTGATGGCACTCTCATTGTCACGATGAGAGGCACATTCTTCGTTGATGCGTAGTCCTTGAGAGTTTGCTTCATCCACAGCAATTGAGCACAACAACCCGGCAATGTATTCAGCTTCCACTTGATGAGCGGTGATACGCAATTATGTTTTTGAGGACCAACAGACCAAAGATCGTCAGAAATGACAAGTACCAGATGTTGACTTGCGGTCCACACGATCACCAGCATAGTCAGTCAGAATATCAATGAGATCAAAAGTAGAGCCCTTGGGGTACCATAATCCTAGTGTTGGTGTGTGAGCTAGATATCGAAGAATATGCTTCACAGCCTTATGGTGTGATTCCTTGATTGTAGCTTGAAATCGGGCACATGCAAACACTAAGCATTATATCTGCCTAGATGCACATAAGTAGAAATCATGGGCCGTATACCTTGTGATGAAGTCAATACCATTTTCATCGATTGCATAGATGGCCATTTTGGGCATAGGATTTTAGCGCCTTTGCAATCTTGCATGCGAATTTCTTGAGGACATCTTTGAGTATTTCTCTGAGATATGAATATGCCATTGTGTTGTTGACGAATTTGAAGACCTAAGAAGAATTTCAACTCTCCATCATAGACATTTGATATTCTTCACTCATCATATAGGCAAATTCATCACTATAACGTTGGTCGGTACAGCCAAGATAATATCATCAACATATATTTAGCACACAAACAGTTCACCATCATATGATTTAGTAAAGAGAGTAGAATTGAGAGTGAACGGGTGTGAAACCATTCTTCACGAAGAATTCCTTCAATATATCATACCACCACGCCGTGGGCATGTTTGAGACCATAGAGGGCCTTGTTGAGTCAAGAAGACTTTGTGGGATTCTTTGGATCTTCAAAACACAGGGGTTGAGCAACATATACTTCTTCCTCAAGCTTACCATTGAGGAATGCACTTTCACATCCATTTGATATAAAGTGATATTGTGATGGTTAGCATAGGCAAGTAATATCGAATAGACTCAAGTCTAGCAGGTGCAAAAGTTTCATCGAAATCAATTCCTTCAACACTGTGTGTAGCCTTGAGCTACGTCGTGCCTTATTCCTCACCAAGGCCATTTTCATCTTGCTTGTTGCGGTAGATCCACTTTGTGCCAATGATATTATGCTTGCGAGGATATGGACGTTTGACCAGTTCCGGACATTGTTGAGCTCAATGATGTAATTCTTCTTGCATGGCCTGAATCCACTCGGGCTCGAAATGCTTCATCTACCTTAGTGGGCTCGTGATAGAGACAAAGCATAGTGCCCACAAAGTTAGATAAATGTGAAGCTTTTGGCGTGTGAGAGGACTGGCGCTTCAATGTCATCGATGATCTTGTCAACTTGCACTTCTTTTGCAGCGAGGATGAGCTGGTTGTCGTCGAGAATTTGATCATTTTCCTCGGCACCATTGTCTTGACATTATCTTGAGGTGCATCAGCTCGACGTTCTTAGCGTCTGAGAATGAATTCTTACGATTCTTGATGGGAATGACATCCTCGGTTGCCTTGAACGATATAGATTCCTCGGTGCTGGTTCATCTAACACGGAAGGTAGGTGCTCTCTTTGAGCCATTAGTTTCATCGAACACACATCTGATGTCAACAATCTTGTGAAGGCGATGTTGAAGACTACAGTAGGTGCGAGTCCTTTCGTAACCAAGCATAAAACCTTCATGTGCTTTCGGTGCAAATTTAGAATTGTGATGAGGATCTCTAATCCAGCATTTAGCACGAAGACTTTGAAATAACTCACATTGGGTTTCTTGTCGTTGAGGAGTTCATAGAAGTCTTCTTGAAGAATTTGTGAAGATATACTCTGTTGATGATGTGTACAGCGGTATCAATTGCATCAATCCAAAAAGCGACTAGGCGTTTGTATTCATCAAGCATAGTGCGAGCCATCTCAACAAAGTTACATTCTTGCGCTCCTGACGCCATTCTCTTGAGGAGTATGAGGCAGATAACTCATGAGTAATACCAAGTTCATCAAGATAGGCATCAAGACCGAATTCTTGAACTCAGTTCCATTGTCACTCGATGTGTCGATCTTCACACCAAAGTTAGTTGAAGCCCTCGAGGAAAATCGTTTGAAGACTTCCTGCACTGATTTTGTAAGTAACAATGTGTACCCATGTGTAATGAGTAATCATCAACAATAACAAAGCCATATAGAGATGCATCATTAGTACAGCTGAGTAATGATTAGGAAAAGGGTCCATGTGAAGCAATTCGAAGGGGCGAGTAGTGGTCATGATAGTCTTTCTGGATGCTTGGCCTTGGTCATTTTCCAGCTACAAGCTCCACACAAGTGATCCTTGAGAATTTGACATTCTCAATGCCAATGACATGCTTCTTCTTTGCAGCGTGTGCAAATTCCTCATGCCTGCGTGACCAAATCGCGATGCCATAGCCTATGAAGCTTTTGCAAGTAAACACCACGGCTGGTTGTGGTCACGTAGAAAGTCAACAATATACAAGTCTCCTCTCCTAAAGCCTTGAAGACTTTGGAATTGTCAGCTTCCATAATCACAACACATGATACTTGCCAAAGATAACAACCATATCAAGATCACAAAGCATTGAGACTCAACAAGCATGACTTTGTCCATGTGTATGTCCTTAGAGATCATAACCTTACAAGACCCAATACGACTTTTGCCTTTGTCGGCAAAGATGATATGCTTCAGATGTAGCGGTGATAAGGAGCATCCATCAATAGATTCTTGTCACCGTCATGTGATTTGTAATCCACTCGAGAACCCTTTCGGTGGCTTTGGGTTGATCATCCTGCAGGATGAATTAGTGCAACTACGATCTCATATACTTCATCGGTGAAGAATATGATATCAAGTTCATCAGATGAATTTCATCGGCGATATAGATAAGTAGTATGAGGGCGTGTGAAATGAAAGTTCATTTCATCATGATTAACCTGCGTCCTTTGAGGCATTTTATGGGGCCCCGACAAATTCTTGAGATGTTTAAAGCGTCTGAGACGACCCTGCGAGAGAAGTTAGTTCTTTTCTTCACCACCCACATCTGAAGGGGTGGCAAAGAGTTCATCACTCTGCGAGCACCATATGAGAATGGTGGCAGAGGCCAATCCATTTCGTTTCACATAAGAGGGTTAGGGTAAGCATATGAATAAGCGGAGAAATTCTTGAGGACTTATGAACATATTGGTTTGAAGAATAATGCATATTCATAGCCCTTAGCTCTACCCTTGAAACGAGTTATTAGCACGATGATAATCATATGAGGACTTTGATCCTTTTGAGAATTTGATCCACGTGAGAATTTGGTCCGTATGAGGACTTGGATCCATATGAAGAATTTGGTCCATATGAAGAAGTTTGATCTGGGGTTCCTATTCTTCACGGTGGTGTCATGAGGACATTCACTGAAGACTTTCAAGGCACTTCTTGGGCCAGATTTTCTTCATAGAGACCATTCCTGAAGTTAGTGCCAACATATCTGCAAATACTTCACCATTCTGATTTTGAACAGTTTATAGTTGAGTCAAATGACTCATCGGAAGAATGAGGAGATTAGCATGTAAAGCCAGATAAGTTAGATGGATCAACTAGAGGTCCCTTTGCAGCAACCCATGAGGTTTTGGGATCTGCTCGGGCTTCAATATGTTCCATCGCATTGAGTTTCCTCTCAAAGGCAATACCTTCTTTCCTAGGGTTCTGTTGAGGATCGCTTTTAAGCACATCACAAAAGTCGATGCCCTTTGAGGCTTTTGTACATGCACATGTACAATTCCTTCAACCTGCATCATCGTGATACTAGCAATGTCCTCAGATGAGGAATTAGTGATAGCAGAGGCAGGTGAAGAATTTATAACAGTTGAAGCATTTGAACATTCGGTGAAGAATTAGCGATTCACGTTCAATGCACTTTAAGCATGGAGAACAAATTCTTCTGTCAAGCTGATTTGTTGAGTAAGTAATGAATCGGCTCCTTTTGAAGATCTTCATAACTCACTCTTAGCTTCTCAAGATCTTGCTTTCTTTGAAGAAATTCATAGAAAGTTTCTCATGATCGAGACAAAGAGTGTTATGATGACCTTGAAGCTGTCAAACCTAGACGATCTCTGAAGATTTTCGATCGAGGCTTTAGTCGATCCATTTCTTCACCTAACATATCATCACTCTTATCTAGCATGTTTGAACCTTTTCAAAAGCCCTTTGTTGTTTACAACAATCTTAGAAAGTTTTGAGTATTTGGGCTTTAGATCTTCATTGATTCATTTCACTAGATTGAGAGAGGTATATTTGAGTACCTTGGCACCCTTTGCCATGAAGCAATAGGTGGGGCGTAGTCATCACTATCTTCATCAGCTTTGTTGGTGAGTCATTTTCTTGAGTTGAAGATGGACTTCTTGTGAAAGCGATGGCGAGAGCTAGACTGCCACACGACTCAATTCTTGATGCCTCCTCTTCCTCATGTTCCTCGATTCAGCTTGAGTCCATTTCCTTGCCAATGAATGCAGGCCTTTTGGGAGCTGCTTTTCTTGTGAGAAGAAGGCTTTGAGGATTTTGATGATGAAGATTTCGATGATTTCTTCTTCTTCTTAGCGTCATCGAGCTGTAATCCTTGTGTTTCTTCTTCTTTAATTCTTTTTCCTCTGAGAATCTTCTTGATGTAGTGACAGGTTTCTTGCATTTGTGGCAAAGTCTTCTCTTATAGTCCTTTGGATGAGGAATCACTTTGCTCCTTGAGGATTTTCCAACGACCATGTCTTGAGAACTTGGAATTTCTTCACGGCGGTGCTAGCTCTGGCCTAATTCTTGGGATCTCCAAGGCTACTACGAGTCTTCACACTCAGATTAGGACACAGCCTTGGCCTTGGGCGTGTTTTCCATAGCTAGAACCATAGAGATCTCTCTTTTAGCAAGCTGGAACTCATGAGTATTTAGCCTCTCAAGGATATCAGCTGGATCAAGTGACTTGTAGTCACACACTCTTATATCATTAGTGCGGAGTATCAAATGAGGAATCAGCGATCTCAACAATTTCTTCACCACCTCATGGTCGGTGATGTCGATGGCACCAAGCGCTTGAAGCTCATTTGAGATGTCGATGAAGCGATCGAAGGTTTGTTGAACATTTTCGTTGTCGAGTCTTTTGAAGTGGTTGAAGAGATTGCGAAGAACATCAACTCGAGAGTCACGCTGAGTTGAGACTCCTTCATTTACTTTGGACAGCTGTCCTAGATGAGCTTAGCAGTTCCAAAGCACTCACTCTTCCATATTGTCCTTTGCGGATGGCCACATATGATATTCTTAAGCTTGATAATCGAGTTGCTTGAATCTCTTCACATCGGCATTAGGAAGGTGTGGTGAGGGAACACCATTTTCCACAACATACCGAGATCGTTGTCAATTGCCTCAAGATGCATTTGCATCTTGTTCTTCCGATGAGGGGTAGTCCGTCCCATCAAAGGTAGGACATCCTCTTGAGACCTTGATCATACTGCGGTCGACATAACTAAAACTCTGGGTGGTTAAACCAAAATCACCGAGAACAAGGGGGTACCTTGCTCGATACCAATTGAAAGTCGTTATATCGACTAGGCGAATTGAATAAGCGATTTTATGAATTCTTCACTGAGAATTTGCCGATGAGGAAATTCCTTAGCGAAGAACTACCCAGCGGAATAAGTACTCAAGTAAGCATAAGAGAATCACGAACGCAGTCATCATGATGAAATGAAGACAATCAAAATCAGAAAGCATAAACGAGGATAGCACAAGATGAAGACAAGCGGTGAAGAAATTGGGCGAGGAAATTTGAGGTGTCTTGGACAAAGATCTTCAAACACCGATTATGAATACTGAAAGGGTTGAGGAAATAGAACCAGTTAGGTTGGTGAAGACAATGATTTGGTAGACCAGTTCAAGCTGCTGTCTCTGGGTTATCAAATGCAGTTGGGTAATTTGAGTATTTAAACTGAGGACACACAGTCCGGACACCCGATCCTGAGACGCAGCTCGGACACCAAGTCCTCACCGTATTCTCCTTGAACTAAGGTCACAGACCTCGTCCAATCACTCGTGGTAAGTCTTCTTGCGACTTCAAACCTTCACGAGACTTGGTCACTTTCGGCGATCCACAATTCCTCTTGGATGCTCTAGACCATGGCCTAACCGTCTGGAAGAAGCACAGTCTTCAAAGGTAACAAGCGTCGGATCCGCAGGATCAATCTCTTGATGATGCTCAATCACTTTGGGTTTATAGGGGTTTGGTGTTTGGGTTTTCCTCACTTTCGATGATTTTATCAAAGTCCTCGGAGGATGGGTTGCTCTCAAATGACAAGTGTCAAGTTTCTCTCGGGCAGCCAACCAGCTAGTGGTTGTGAAGCGGCTATTTATAGCCTAGGGAGCAACCGACATGATAAACATAAATGCCCTTCAATGATATGACCGTTAGGTGGATAAGATATTTTGGGACAGTGGCCTTGTGACTCATGGCAATCGATTTGAATATCAAATTCCTCGGGGCTATCATGTTCCTCCTTTTGTGGGCAATCCATGAATTCCTAACTCCTCAATCGAACAAATTCCTCGGCGACCAGAAGAACCGTCTCATCATTGAAGAAATTGGTGAGCTGTATAGAGATTTCAAAGGCTTCACTTGAAGGATTGGTAGGTGTAGGATTTTGAGTTGAGCATCACATGGAAATTTTTTAGTATTTCCTCGACCCCTTTAACGATCACGGTGTTTCCTATGACTCAAGAAGAGAAAGCGAAACTACGAAAACAAAATTCCACGCTTCATGTTCTTCAAATGAATACCAAGTCTTCAAGGTCACACCAATTTCTTCACTTTCAAAGTCTTGAAAGTCTTGAATATCAAAGTCTTGGTGAAGAACTTCATTTTTAAGTCGACTTTCTCTGTAAATATCAAACTCCTCATAGACTTATAGAACTGTGCACTCATAAACACATTAGTTTCTTAACCTATAAGTCTTCAATACACCAAAATCACTAAGGGGCTAGATGCACTTACAGTGCAAATCTTTCAAGGCGAGAGTGCTTTCATTACGACTGGCGAGAAAATGGCCATCCGATATTGAAATTGAAATTGCACGTTTTAAAACACATCAAACGGCAATTAGTTTCAAATATCTTTTTTTCATTTCATGATTTAAAATTACATTAATTTTTTATCGTGGAGAATTTGTTTATATTGATATACATTTATTTTAAAATCAGTTTGAATGTGAGTAAAATTGGGATTAAAAACAGTTCGGACCTTTTGAAATATGCAAAATTTATAATTTTTTACCGTGGCCACAATATGGGCTGTAATGCATAAAAGAATATGGGTTCCAAAAAAACCTTAAAATTAGCAAATGGGCTATAAATTATTAGAAATATTGGCGGATGGGCGTATGCTGTTTTCCACAGTTGAGGCTTTCCTAAAGGTTGGCGCTGGCGGTGTTGTTGGATGTCCATCCAGCGGCGTCGTCTTTCAATCTGCTCTTCACTCGGCCGCTCAAACAAAGCGGTGGGACTGCCTGCTCCCTCCTTCCGTGGCGGCTGTGTTGCGGTATGAGCCTCCACCCCCGTACTCCCATCGCTGGCCTAGCCATCCCTCTACATCTTGAGTCGTTGTAGAAGCATGCGTCGTAAAGTAAGCGTGCGTAAGCTAAGCCTGCGTCGTACAGCGGCGAGGTGCAAGAAAATCTGATGCGTGTGTACATCTGGCGGGGTCTCGAGCATCCTACGGCGTCTGTGCGGCGGGGCTCGCTTACATGGCTGGGTGGGCGAAGAAACAACGTCGTCGTCGTGTTAATGGGGAGGCAGGTGCGTCGTGTTCATGGGGAAACGGAATGCGTCGTGTTCGCCGGGAGCAGCGGAGCGTGAGAAGCCAACCGGCTGGGTCGAGAATGGAATCGTGGTGTGTTCATCACGGAGGCTTGGATGGAGCAGCGATGAAGCGGGCTGGCGTACCACTGGCGGAGAAGCGTACCTCCTACATTGAACAGGGTCCTATTGATCGGGGGCGTGTGGCGTGCCGCCAAAGCGGAGAACTCCTACGGTCGAAGCAGGGGTCCTGTTGATGGGGAGGGTGTGGCGTACATAAAATGGAGAAGCGACCTCCCTACGGTGAAGCGGGGTGGAAGGGTGTGGCGTGCCGCAAAAGAGAGACGGACCTCCTACGGTCGAACAGGGGTCCTGTTCATCGGAGGGTGTGGCGTGCCGCAAGCAGGACTCCACGAGATCTATTCATCTCCACGTCGACCTCCTCCAGCCTCCACGGGCTCCTGTTCATCCGCCTCCACACGCTACTCCACGACTCTTGTTCAACCACCCTCCACCGTCTCATTCATCCACCCTCCACACAGGGTCCTTTTAACCACCCTCCACGGGCACCCCTCCACCGTCTCTGTTCATCCAGCCCTCCACCACACCACGGTCCTGTTCATCCAAACAACGCCGCGCTCACTTTATTCATCAAACCCCATAGCTCACTTTGTTCATCCAGGCGGCATCGATCGGCGATTGTAGCGTGATGGCGAAGGAATCTCGTCGGGTTCGATTAACAGCCATCGACCCGATCGCTCCGGTTCGATGTAGCGTAGCCCTCGATTCAATCGCTCGGGTTCATTAGAGCCCAATGCCTCACTCGGGTTGATTAGATAACGCCTACTTTTTGCAGCGTCGTGTATGAGAAAGCAGCATCGCTCGGCCCCGACCTCCCGCGTGTGGGGACTCCGAAATTTTCCTCCCCTCGCTTCTACCATGGTTTTTCCGTCATGGGCGGCCCAAAAATGTCATGCAAGCTGCGTCTCCGGCCCCCCAAGGCGAAAAGCCCATTTTTCATGATTTTTGTCATAGAAGTAGAGCCCACTGTAACACCCGATAACTTTCCATATTTGTATCCGACTCTTGCCATTTCGGCATTGATATATGATATTCCCTCCGTGGTTGGGTTTCTCCTTGTTGCATTTTGTCCGTGTCATGCATTTTTATTATGTCATCATGTGCATCACTTGCATACTCTGTGATTCGTCTCATGATTCGAGCAGTTTTCCGTTGTCCGTTTTCAATCAAACCTCCTATCTCCGGCAGCCCCTTTTATGTTTTCCGTGTGCGGGTATTAAACCGTCTCGAAATGGACGAGGTTTCTAGTAGTGGCCAGTACCACCGGAGACCACGGTCAAGTTTGGTCATTTGGAGCTCGTTTGGTACTCAGCAGTTAACACTTACTGCATAAGGCCTCTTTTAAATTGCAGCCCAACACCTCCAAACAGCCCTTTAACCCATCTAAGTCACCTCCATGCTCTCCGTCGTTCGATCACGATCGTGTGGTAAAGCTTCACCTCATTTGGACTCTCCTATCTCCCTCTATGCCTATTTAAACACCTCCCCGAATCCGGATCATCTTCCTCCCGAAACCTAGAAAGCGTAGCGCGCAGACCACGTCCGCCGCGCCGAACCCGCCGCGCTCCAGCCATCAGCGTCGCCACGTGGCCATCTCCGCCGCCCAGCGGCATCCCGCGGGCGGATCGAACCCAGCCGACCCAACCGCCGCCCGTCGCCCGATCGCCCGGTCATACAGCGCCGCCGACGACTCCCCCGCCGCCTAAATCGCGGCGCCCGCCCAGCGCCACCTCCCGCCCGCTCACCGCCCGCCCAGCGCCGCCCGTCGGCCTCCTCCTGCGCGGCCCGCTCCCACGCCGTCCGGCCGCCCTCCGCCCGGCGCGGATCGCCGCCCTCGGCGCGCCTCCTCTCCCTCGGCGTCCTCGCCCGGCAGCGCCCGGCACGCCCGCCGTCACGCGCGCAACGGCGATCGGATCCGGCCCGATCCGGCCTCGGGCCCCGAGCCCGTTGACCTCTCTCTCCTCTCATATTTTCCTAAGTGTTGCATCTTCTATTAATTTCGTGCATTTTTCATCATGCTATATCTTAGCATCTGTAGATCCATTTTCGCGTATAATATGTCAAAATGTTCGTCTCGAAGAGTAGATCATTTCATTCCATTGCATCATTTTCATTTGAGCTCATCTTGATGCCTGAAATGCTGTTGGAAGAGTGCAATGTGCTGATAGTTTCTGATTTTTATCAGGGTTGCACTTTTATTATTTTGCTATGATTAATATGTGCACCCTATGAATTTGAGTCCTACATGAGTTTTGTAAATGCCATGTCATCTTTCCAGTGGTATATGCCATGTATTTTTGTGATCTATGTGGTGACTAGCACAAGCATGCAAAGTAGGTGTCCTAATGTTGCTGATTTCAGCCCTGTTTTAGCTGATTTTGATGCCATGTTTGATTGATGATACAGAGATCTATGCATATTTTGAGATACTTCAGTAAGGGTGTTTTGTAAAGCATGACTTGCTCTATCCATCCATGCCTTTGTTTGCAATTATGGGATGTCATAGCTTGTTCAATCGAGCTCTACTTTTGCTATCAAATGTTTCCTGGCAGATTGGATACGTGTTATTCAATTTTGCCTTGTTATGGTTGATCCATATATGCTATGTTAGTGTTCTTGCCATGGATGTCTTCTATGTCATGTCTTCTTGATGTAGGTATGCTTAGTTTATCATTTGAGGCTCTGTAGTGAGTGCATTGAGCTTGTTAACATGCCATCTCGTTATCAGTTTTGACATGTCAAGTTGCTGAATCTGTTAACAAGACTTTCAATATTGACATGAGTGTTACTATATTTTCTAGTCCTTTTTGGCTTATGGTCAGTAAGGGACTTTTGAAATATGCTTTGAGTAGATTCATGCCATGCCTTGTTTTGCTATTTTAAGTTCCTGTAGCATGTAGTTTTGATGCTCTGAACATTGCAACCTGTTACTGTTTTGCCATGTCCAGCCTGTTACTTTGAGCATTTTGCCATGCTTGTTTGAACATGTTATGATGTGAACTAGCCGTAGCTCAGTGCTCATCTTTGTCGAGCATCATGTGTAGATCACTGCCATGTGCTTTGTTGTTACGTTGGGTGCAGTAGCTTATTATTTGCTTAAGTGGCATCATGCTGTTAATGGCAGATTTGTGCCATTCTTGTTTTGCTTGCCATTTGCAAACCGTGCATCCGATTCGGTGATCTTTATATCGATTTCAGCGAAATCATCTCATCTTTCAGTGGCATGCTTGGTTTGTCAAGTTGATGCCTGGTTCATCATTTCCTTCGGATCGCACATAAGCATTGCATATCTCATCATGCATATCATGCCATGTTTTGCATCATGTTGATTGTGCATTGCACCGTGATTTATTATGGCTCCTTTGTTTGTGTTGTTGCTTTGGGTAGAGTCGGGAGGCGATGCGTGACGAGCCTGTTGAGAGCGTTTGAGGATCAAGCTTTGACAACTCTCGAGAACATTGCGGCAAAGATGACCATACCCTCAAATCACTTCTATCTTTGCTATGCTAGTTGCTCGCTCTTTTGCTATGCCTATGCTATGCCTACCACTTGCTATATCCACCCACCCATGCCATTCAGCCTAACCATCCTTTCCTAGCAAACCGTTGATTGGCTATGTTACCGCTTTGCTCGGCCCTCTTATAAGCGTTGCTAGTTGCAGGTGAAGCTGAAGTTTGTTCCTTGTTGGAACATGGAGATGTTCCTCTTTGGAACATGTTTACTTGTTAGGATATCACAATATATATCTGCTATAATTAATACATCTATATACTTGGTAAAGGGTGGAAGGCTCGGCCTTATGCAGTGTTTTGTTCCCTCTTGCCACCTAGTTTCGTCATACCGGTGTTATGTTCCTTGATTTTGCGTTCCTTACGGTTGGGTGATTTATGGGACCCCCTTGACAGTTCGCTTTGAATAAGACTCGTCCAGAAGGCCCAACTTTGGTTTTACCATTTGCCACCTAAGCCTTTTCCCAGGGTTTCGCGAGCCGAGGTCATCTTTATTTTGGGCGAGTTCTCCTTGATTGCTGGTCCAACAGGCGATGTCCGGCGCCTTGGGCAACCAGGTTTATGCCAACCCGATCTGGCTCATCCGGTGTGCCACGAGCGAGATATGTGCAGCTCCTATCGGGTTGTCGGCACATGGTGACTGCTGGTCTTGTTTTATTCTTTGTCGAAATGTCTTGTAGTCCGGGATTCGAGATTGATCGGTCTTCCGGTAGAAGAATATCCTAGTTGACCGTGAGAGCTTATAATGGGCTAAGTTGGACACCTATGAGGGTAATATCTTTGAGCCGTGCCGTGATTTGGGCGGATGGAATTTGTTAATGTCGGTTGTAGAAAACCCAAAGACCTTATTATAAAATACACATCAACGGCGTGTGTAACCGTGATGGTCTCTTCTCGGTAGTCCGGGCTCTGATGTTGGAGTTTGTCTGGCGTAAGTAGTTGGATCACTTCTTGATCGCTATTAGTTTCACGACCGCTTTGCTTCTCTCCTCGCTCCCTTTGCGAAGTAGCCACCATATATGCTAGCCGCACTGCAGCTCCACTTTAATACCTTGTCTTTCCTATTAGCTTAAATAGTCTTGATCTCGCGGGTGTGAGATTCTTTGAGTCCCATGACTCACAGATACTTCAAACAGTTGCAGGTTCGATGAGGCCGGTCGCGGGTGATTCCACCGAGCTCAAGTGGAATTCGACGAGAGCGTGGTATTAATTCTATGTGTCGTTCCGGATGATCGTAGTGGTGCCCAGTTAGGACGATTCGAGGATCTGTGTTAGCATTTGGGGTATCTTCTTTTATTTTAGTTCGTAGTCGGACCTTGAGTGTACTCGAATGATGTATGTTTAATTATGTGCATGTGGCGTGGCGTTGTAAGCCAACTATGTATCTTTCCTTAATTATTACATGGGTTGTGTGAAGATTACCTCACTTGCGACATTGCTTTCAATGGTTATGCCTCTAAGTCGTGCCTCGACCGTGGGAGATATAGCCGCGTCAGGCGTTACAAGTTAGTGTCGAGCCTTCCCGACTTAAGGAGCCCCTACTTGATTGTTTGCTGCCGTTGTTGAGTCTAGAATGGAAAATGTTTTGAGTCATTTAGGAATTATATATCGGAGATAGAATTCTTTTGCTTCCAGTCCTTGACCTTACGGTGAGGTATCTGGCGTAGAGTTTTGACTCTTCTCTCCTCAAATTTCACTAAATTTTTTTTAGGATCACGTGGGTATCTTGGAATCGTTCGATGGTTTTGTGCGAAACATTGTTCTTGGTGCCTCGACATTTAGGGGTTGTGGCGGTGTCCGGGAGTTGAGCTCCGGTGTTGTCGTCACAATTTTATCGTTACGATTAGGAATACGAGTTTTTGCCGACATGAAATCTCTTTTGTCAGTTGTTGGTGAGATAACCTGATAGCCCGATCTTGTGGCGAGTCGGATATTGCCATGACTTGCATAACGGATGTTTTGAAGGTCGGTACCACGATTTAAAGGATTTCTTGGTTATGTGTTGTGGATGGATCAATGGATCTAGGTATTGTTAGTTTGGGTGATATATTTTGTGTCCCTGTCCCCAACACAGATTGCATAACCAGAGAAAGTTTGGGAGTTTATAGGTGGAATTCTAGTAGCTTACGGGATATTCTTTCCGCGGATGTATGATTTGAGATTGGGGTTCAGCGTCTAGTGGTCCGCCCATTCGCGGTCGATTCTGATGGTGTAGGAGGCGTCTTAAAGAATCCTTGGCTATGCTGATTCGGGGGCGTCTTGTTAGTCATCGTGACGTCCGCTACGTCGTGTCGTGTGGCCCCACCACGAACACATTGGCGAAATCTCTATCATGTGTTTGTTCCGGCTCATTCTAGAAGCCAACCTTTTATTTTCAGTTGTGATATTCGAATTGTTTCTCAGACAGATGTTGTTTCCATATCTTTTTCTAAGTGGCTTCTCACTTTAATGGATGTGTGATGATTAACTTTGGAATTCATTCGTTCATTCTTGTTCGAATGTTTATTGTGAAGACTATATGTTGCAATTTCTATCCGTTGATTCTACTTATCAATTTGTCTATCAAAGGACTAACGGATGTCACCCTCTCGGATGGCTCCATAGCGTCGAATCCGGATGCAATGATGGGGATCGTCGAATCCTCCACCTCCACCTCCACCTCCGCCTCCAGGCAGGCAAGCTATTATGGCAGCCACCAATGCCAATGCTGGATGATTTTGCAGCTCTTGCAAGAAGCGTACTCAGGGCAAGGCAATCAAGGCAATCAAGGTCAAGGCAACCATCAGCCACACTTTGCTCTCGATCGGTTTCTCGCTAATCAGCGAAGTCTTTCGGTTTACGTGTTGAGGCTACGGATCTGATGATTGGTTAGTGGACATCTGCAAGCACTTTGGTAGCAAGCAATGTGAGGACTTTGTCAAGTTGCATCATTCCAACTCAAGGATCGAGGCTGCTGAGTGGTACCAACAATACAAAGATTCGAGGAGGAGGTCGTGTCATTACAGGATGAGTTCGCCGTGATTTCGAGCTCATCACATTAGAAGAGTGTTGTTGAGAGCAAGCGTGAGAGTTCCGCAATCTCAAGCAAGGCACCATGTCTGTCTATCAATACAATATCCAGTTCGAGCTTCGCTCGTTTTGCTAAGCAAGATGTACGATGAAAGGGTATGATCTATCGATTCGGAGGTGATGCGAGAGATCTGCAATTACCTCTTGTCTGTTTGAGCGAATAAGTATGATGATTTCTATGCGCTGATTTTGTTTTCTTTGCGAACTCGGCTTCATCCAGTGCAATAATCATCATATATTTCCTCGAGATTTCAAATGGTCATGACCTCGGGCCTCTTTCCTCCTTTCGTGGCTTCTTTCATACATATTCTTGGTGAGGAATTTGAACAAAAATTCTCTGAAAGTATGCAACTTTTCTTAAGGAGGCATGCAAATGAGTTAAGTTGATGAGAACCTAGTGATTCAGCAGCGGACATGAGTACATGTGAGCAGTATAGTTGCGAGGAATTTGGAGAGGTCATATCTCGTTCTCGAAAGTTTTCAAAAGAACAAGTTTGAGGAATTTGACGAGATGAGCCTTGAAGAATTTCACTAGCGATCTTTGTCTTAGGTTCGAGTTGTATAGATCGAGGATCCACACAATTGAGGAATCTTGAAGAAAATCATTGCTTAGAAAGCAGATCAAGAGCATATTTTGTTTGGTGTTCATATGTGTGATTTTGAAGAATAAACACCTTTGAAGATTTTGGTGGGTTTGAGAATCAGCGAGTAATAAAAGTAACTTTTAATTACCGAAGTGAAGAACACGAACTAAGAAGAATAGATGGGAAGTTAGTCGGTTCAGATCTTCCGCCTAACTTGGTGGAGGGCAAGACGGCGGCGGAGTGAAGATTTCCTTGATCGGCGGCGAAATGCGTCGTGTGAGAATCAAAGCGATGAAGCTCTTCCTCACGGCTGACGATGGAGTAACGGCGCTAGGGTTTGAGGAGCTCGGCGGGAGAAGGCGGAAGCGGAGTAAAAAGAAGTGAGGATGGAGAGAATTATTTATAGAAGCGGTGAAAAACATTGTTAGAAGATTTTGAATGAGAGCGTGCCTGACCATTCTCCTTCTCCGACATGTGTCACGTCGTCTTGTGTAGTGGAGATCGTGTCTGATCGTGGGTGAATAAAATAATGCATCGTGGGATCGGAGCGGTTTGACGGCAAAACCGAAAGTTTGGATAAGATCAGTTTTAAAGTTCGTTCTTAATTTCTTGGTGACAAGGACTCGGTGAAGATTTTGAGCGAGTTTCAAATAGAGCACACATGAAGAATTTGTGAATAGATTGGGTTGAGTATAGCATAGAGGAAGGGTCCGATCACATTCATAGCAGAAAAAGCAACTTGAAGAATTAGCCATAAGTGAATCTGTAGAGGACATAAATATATATATATATAGCTAATGAAAACGCGGAAGCAGTGAAGATTTTGAAAAGTTGAAGAATTTGAAAAACAAGAATTTCAAAAAGAGGAAAAACTCAAATTGAAGATTTTCAACTTTGGTGGTGGCGTGACCCACCGTATAAGAATGATGATTTGACACCGTACAATTGTGTAGGGTTACGAATCAAATTCTTCATTAATTTCTTCACACTTAGAGGTTATTCTTCATTGATTGAAGACGTTTCTTCATGTTGCACATCTAAGTCATCAATTTTGCATAAGTGTCAAGATGTGTCCTTTTCAAGAACATTGAAGATTCTAAGATATTTAGCTCACACAACTTGCTAAATCTCTTCTCATCCAAGGGCTTAGTGAAGATATCGGCTAGCTGTTCTTGGTCTTCACATGCTCGATGGAGATGTAAGCCCTTCAACACATGATCACGAAGAAAATGATGGCCAATTTGAATATGCTTTGTCTTGAGTCTTTGAACTGGGTTGTGAGCAATCTTGATGGCACTCTCATTGTCACGATGAGAGGCACATTCTTCGTTGATGCGTAGTCCTTGAGAGTTTGCTTCATCCACAGCAATTGAGCACAACAACCCGGCAATGTATTCAGCTTCCACTTGATGAGCGGTGATACGCAATTATGTTTTTGAGGACCAACAGACCAAAGATCGTCAGAAATGACAAGTACCAGATGTTGACTTGCGGTCCACACGATCACCAGCATAGTCAGTCAGAATATCAATGAGATCAAAAGTAGAGCCCTTGGGGTACCATAATCCTAGTGTTGGTGTGTGAGCTAGATATCGAAGAATATGCTTCACAGCCTTATGGTGTGATTCCTTGATTGTAGCTTGAAATCGGGCACATGCAAACACTAAGCATTATATCTGCCTAGATGCACATAAGTAGAAATCATGGGCCGTATACCTTGTGATGAAGTCAATACCATTTTCATCGATTGCATAGATGGCCATTTTGGGCATAGGATTTTAGCGCCTTTGCAATCTTGCATGCGAATTTCTTGAGGACATCTTTGAGTATTTCTCTGAGATATGAATATGCCATTGTGTTGTTGACGAATTTGAAGACCTAAGAAGAATTTCAACTCTCCATCATAGACATTTGATATTCTTCACTCATCATATAGGCAAATTCATCACTATAACGTTGGTCGGTACAGCCAAGATAATATCATCAACATATATTTAGCACACAAACAGTTCACCATCATATGATTTAGTAAAGAGAGTAGAATTGAGAGTGAACGGGTGTGAAACCATTCTTCACGAAGAATTCCTTCAATATATCATACCACCACGCCGTGGGCATGTTTGAGACCATAGAGGGCCTTGTTGAGTCAAGAAGACACTCGACTTTCTTGGTCTTCAAGCTATTGCGAAGATTGTTGAGAACTTCTCCAAGATTGCAAAGCCTCTTTCCAACCTCCTCCGAAAGCGGTGAAGTATACGGTCTCCCGGTGTGGCGTTGCTTTCAAAACCCTCAAAGAAACTCGTCACAGCTCTTTAAACTCCTCTGATGAATCCAAGCCATATAAGTGTTCGTGATGCTTCTCTTCAAGGTCTCGGTCTGTGTTAATGCAAGAAGAGGTTGTGGCTTATCCTTTGGTTGAAGCCCAGGAAGAACTACCCCCTCCGATCTTGAGTTGGCGGCGATTGTTCATGCATTGATTACGTGGAGACATCTCTTGTTGGGAAGGAAAGTGGACATTTTCACGATCACAAGAGTCTCAAGTACATCTTCCTCAGCCCAACCTCAACCTCGAGCGGTTTCGATGGGTAAAGATTCAAAGTACAACCCAAGTATTGAGTATACTCAAGGAAAGCCAATGTCAAAGGATGCTTTGGGGGAAACTTTTCTTGATCTAATCCTCAAGCCCTTTCGCGGATCTCTGAATCTTTCCATGCTGAATCTTCAAGTTGTTCCTCAAGGCTTTCTTGCCAACCTCATAATATCTCCTACTTTGGAAGATCAGATTCGTGAGGCTCAACCGGATACCATGGTGAAGAAGGTGAAGCGTGGTATTGACAAGGGCATTTCCAAGTACAAGTGCTTCGCGTTGATGACAAAGACACTCTGTTCTTTGAGGACGGATTTGGTTCTAAGGGTGATCTCTGAAAAGTCATTATGAGCAGGGCTCCTTGCTTCTATCCATTCATCTGGAAATGGAAATGTACCATGACCTCAAGCGGTCATATTGGTGGACTCGAATGGGCGAAAATTTCAATTTGAATGAGTGTGATGTCTGCGGAAGAGTGGGAACACCAAGACCAGCTGGTCTCCTTCAACCTCTTGCTATTCCGAATGGAAGTTTGATCACATTGAAATGGACTTGTGGCTTTCCAAAGTCCAAGCGTGGAAATGATGCTATCTTCGTTGTCATTGACAAGCTTACTAAAGTGGCTCATTTTCTTCCTATCAAAGAATCCATCCTGGCTCGTTAAGGCTATACACCTCGGGTTGTCTCCTTGCGGCATTCCACAAGTGATCTCTTGGGACCGTGGCAGCATCTTTACCTCCAAGTTTTGGGATTCTTTTGAAGGAGGGCACCACATTGTTTAAGCTTTCCATCCTCAAACAAGTGGCCAAGTTGGGCGAGTTAATCAAATTCTTGAAGATATGCTGGGCTTGTGTCATTTCCCGGTATGAAGTGGGAAGATTGTCTTCCATATGCAGTTCTCTTACAAAACACTTCCAAGCGAGTTGGGCAAGGCCCATTGAAAATTCTATGGCGAAAGTGCGTACTCCTCTCAATTAGTGCGGGCGGTGAGCATAACTTCTTGGCAATGACGATCCGACGGAAGAAATGTGCCAAGTCATTTGAGAATCTCAAAGCGCAATCCGCGGAAAACTATTTATGATAAGCACCGTGATGTGACTTTTGAAATGGAGATCATGTCTACCTCCGCGTTCTCAATGAAAGGTACCTTCCCGGTATCAAAGGAAGCTTGCCCTAGATCGTGGGTCCTTTCAAGATCATTGGGAAAAAAGCGATCTAGCCTATCAACGAGCTCCCATCCAACCGCCAAATGTGCGATGTGTTTCACGTGTCACAACCCAAAGTGCTTCAAGACTCTGAGCGCCTATCAACCCGAAAGATTGACCTTCAAAAGATCTCTCTTATCATGAACCCGTTGCTATTCTTGAAGAACCCGGGCAAGACTGCAACAATCAATCAAATTCCTGAAAGTGAAGTGGTCACACCATTCCCCGGAAGCTCACGGGGCGAGGATCA